>JAVTVY010008587.1:0-43956 GCA_036873755.1 Hanleya hanleyi
CAGTTCCGGTCACGTGAACGGAAGCGGAAGCGACCTCCGGAGCTCCGAGTTCTCTTGTAGCAACGCCCGTCAACGCCCGGTGGTGGTGTCGGAGCTCCGGAGCTCCGAGTTCCATGAGCTCCGGAGCTCCAAGAGCTCGGCGAGCTCGGAGCTCTTGCATATAAACACACACATGCATCTGTGAAAGCTTCATTATACGCCTGGTGTCCGTGGAGATGAGAGCCATGGTTTACGCATGTCACTTGTGTTCGAAGTCGCCGCGCGCGCCGGGGTCAAAGGTCAGTTCCGGTCACGTGAACGGAAGCGAAAGTGACCTCACACGCATCAGACGCATTCACATCCGGGTACATCCGGGTTCTTGTACATCCGAGCTCTTGTCAATGACGTCCGCGCCTACATCCGGGTTCTTGTCGCTGACGTCCAAGTTGAACTGATGGTGCTAAAAATAGATCAACAGCTAGCTTGCTATAAAAAGGAAACGGCCTGACCGTTTCATCAGACACTCTATCAACCACCAAGATGTTCACTTGTACTACGTGCTCGAAATCGTTCACTCGCCGGCATGACTTGCGCCGCCATGAGGCTACCAAGCACGATGGAACCGCCCGGTATAGCTGTACGATATGTAGGCCTACACTGTCGTTTCAGCGCCCAGATCATTTACAGCGCCATGAACGTTCAATTCATGGGCCACCCAAGCGTCCATGCGAAGAATGTGGTCAACTCTTCAGACGACCCAGTCAGTTAAAACGGCATGAGCGTTTGATTCATGGTCCGTCACCATGGCATGAGGGACAACTTTCCACTAAAGAGGCACCCAGGAGGGACAGATCCACTCAAGATGAACCCGGGGAGAAGAATGCCACTGGTGATGCGATCGCGGAGAGCCCGCCTATACCCACAGCTCAGAAGAGCCTAGATATCCAGCCGGTTCCTAGCATTACTGTTTTCAGTCATACGCCTGACAACAACGAACATTTTCTGAAAGATGCGGTGGATGTTCCCAGCGATCTCTTATCCGAAGATCATCCAGTGAGTGAGATATATCGACGCCATTGGCCCATGATCCGACACTGCTTCCACCGTCATCGCCCTATATTGGACTTGTACAATTTCCGACTGACCGACCTCGCCCGTCTACGCAGCTACGTGGAAGCCATCTTCAATGATCAACCTACGTCCTTCACATTAAATGTAGCATTTGGCTACATCTTATGCCATAAGATGACGCGCGAATTGTGCTATTTCTATTCCAGTGCCATCAACCCAGTGTACGACCATCCTTTCACAATCACCAATCGGGCGTCGCTAGAGACGATGCTGGCCCAACTGGACACTGTGGATCCCTTGGAATGGGCCTATGAACAGCGTCCCAACACCAAATGGATAGTGGAGAGGGTCACCAATGTTACCTTCTTCGTGGTTAAACTGACCCACCACCCCAATCGGCTGAAAGTATTCACCCATGCACTGAAAGATACTCAGAATGCATAAACAATTATCTGAGGATATGTTTCCTCAACGGTATCCTGGCCTGCCCGATGACGATTAGAAACAGCCTACATCCGGTAGGTAGTTGAACTGAGTGTGCTAAAAATAGATCAACAGCTAGCGTGCTATAAAAGGGAAGCGGCCTTGCCGTTTCATCAGACACTCTGTCCACCACCAAGATGTTCACTTGCACAACTTGCCAGAAGTCATTTACTCGTCTAAACAATTTACGACGCCACGAGGCCTCCGGTCATTTAATCGGGAAGATGCTTTACTGCGCCACGAACGCTCACTCCACGAGGGTGCGAAGGAACAATGTTATGAATGTGGTCAACTCTTCAAACGACGCAGTCAGTTAAGACGGCATCAGCGTTTGATTCATGTCCCGTCTCTACGATTTGGGCGACAACTTCCTACTGAAGAGGAGCCGCAAAAGGTCAGACCCAGTGAAGATAAGCCCGGGGAGACGAACGCCACGGGTGATGACGGAGAGCCCGCCTGTACCCACAGTTCAGAAGAGCCTGGATTTCCAGCCGGACTCCACCGTTACGGTTTCGCGTCATACGCCTGACAACATCGAACCTTTTCTGGAAGATGCGGTGGATGTTCCCAGCGATCTCTTACCCGAAGATCATCCAGTGCGTGAGATGTATCGACGCCATTGGTACATGATCCGACACTGTTTTCATCGGCATCGCCCGATATTGGACTTATATAATTTCCGGTTGGAAGAAAACATCCGTCTACGTAGCTACGTGGAAGCCATCTTCAACGACCAAGATACAGCCTTCAAGTTAAATCTCACTTTTGGATACATTCTTCGCCATAAAGAGACAGACCAGCTCCGTTACTTTTATCCCAGCAATAATACCCGGGTGTTTGACCAGCCTTTCACCATTATCCATCGTGCGTCACTGGAGACGATGCTGAAGCAACTGGACAGCGTGGATAGTTTGGAATGGGCCCAACAACAACGCCCCAACACAAAATGGCAAGTGGAGAGGGTGACCAATGTTACGTTCTCCGTGGTTAAACTGACCACCATCCCCATCGGATGAAAGTATTCACCCATGCACTGATAGATACTCAGAATGCACAAACAACTATGTGAGGATATGTGGCCTCAACGGTATCCTGGCCTGCCCGATGACGATTAGAACAAACGGTTCAGAGCGAACATGGCCGAAGATGGAACTTTCTGAAATGGCGACTTCTGATTGGACAAGGGTAGCCGAGAATACATCTAACGGACAGGAACGAATATGAAACTTGCAAATGGTGGCCTCTGATTGGACAAGAATCTTCTTGAATTGTGAATATACCCAACGCGGCTCCCCCAGCGTGGGTATGATGTAACATTGGGGAGAATAAACTATATGAAAACAACTTCTTGTTGTTGTTGTTCTCTCATGTGTCATCCTTGTTGTTGTTGCTGTTGTTGTTCTCCGGACTATATCACGGCGTTATGTTAGAGTGTTAAGGTGTAACGACGGGCGTTGACGGGCATCACTGCATTTCGAAGAATTAGTGACAATTCCATGGAATATCAGAGATTCTGAGCTATTTCACCATTAAGAATGGTGTTGGTGGGCGTTGCTACAAGATGACACCTCCCATGACGCATTCGCACCGCAGATGGTCCATCTCTACACCAAATAACATCCTTCACTACCCCAAAAGGCTCACTTTCGCTACTATTCCTACTGATGACGTCACCAATGACTTCACAGATGCTGTGGACAGTCCTCAAATCGGGGTCTGCACGCCGAAAACTACAAGATGACACCTCCCACGACGCATTCGGACTGAGAATAGAGCATCCCTACCCCAAATACCTTCCTGCACTGCCCCAAAATGCACACTTTCGCTACTACTCGTACTGATGACGTCACCAATGACGTCACAGATGCTGTGAACAGCCCCCCAAATCGGGGTCTACACCCCGAGAGCTACAAAATGACACCTCCCACGACACAATCGAACCGTGAATAGCCCATCTCGACCCCAAATACCTTCATGTACTGCCCCAAAATGGCCACTTTACTTACTACAACCAACTGCGCATGCGCAGATTGACGCGACTTGCACTTAAAAACACACCATTCTGACTCTAACCCACACAAGCTTCACTTTGACACCTTCCACGACCCATTCGGACCCATAGGGGTCCATCTCTACCCCAAACACACACCCACATACCCCCCAAAATGCCTGATTTCTCTACTACGGCCAGACTGCGCATGCGCATATTGACGCTACATGCGTTACTACTCGTACTGATGACGTCACCAATGACGTCACAGATGCTGTGAACAGCCCCCCAAATCGGGGTCTACACCCCGAGAGCTACAAAATGACACCTCCCACGACACAATCGGATAAGGGATGGTCCATCTCTACACCGAATACCTTCCTGTACTACCCCAAAATGCACACTTTGGCTATTACTCCTACTGATGACGTCATCGATGACGTCACAGATGACGGGAACATCCCTCAAATCAAGGTCTACACCCCGAGAACTACAAAATGACACCTTCCAGGACGCATTCGAACCGTGAATAGCCCATCTCGACCCCAAATACCTTCATGTACTGCCCCAAAATGCACACTTTTGCTACTACTCCTACTGATGACGTCACCAATGACGTCACAGATGCTGTGGACAGCCCTCAAATCGAGGTCTGCACGCCGAGAGCTACAAAATGACACCCCACGCGACGCATTCGGACCAAGGATGGTCCATCTCTACCCCAAATACCTTCCTTCATTGCCCCAAATTGCACACTTTCGCTACTACTCGTAATGATGACGTCACTGATGACGTCACAGATGACGCAGACATCCCCCAAATCGGGGTCTACACCCCGAGAGCTACAAAATGACACCTCCCACGACGCATTCGGACCAAGGATGGTCCATCTCTACACCAAATACCTTCCTTTCACTGCCCCAAAATGTCCACTTTCGCTACTACTCGTACTGATTACGTCACTGATGACGTCACAGATGACGTGAACAGCCCTTAAATCGGGATCTACACCCCGAGAGCTACAAGATGACACCTTACACGACGCATTCGGACCAAGGATGGTCCCTCTCTATCCCAAATACCTACCTGCACTGCCCCAAAATGGTCACTTTACTTACTACAACCAACTGCGCATGCGCAGATTAACGCTACATGCATTAAAAAACTTTTTCAAAAATTTCACCGATTCGCTCCGCAACACTTCCTATCGTGTTCTACATGACGAGACGAGTAAAACGAGACCCCACAACCCTACCGCAAATGTATAGAAGTACGTTTCCCAGGGGGACAAACATCGGTCCTATACCCCGCTATGGGACTATATGAGGCTCGATGACTTTTTTCAAAAAATTCACCGTTTCGCTCCGGGACACTTCTTATCATGTTTGTCTTGACGAGACTAAGAAAACGAGACCCCACAACCTATACCGCAAATGTGGAGAAGTAGTTTTCCGAGGATGGTCCTATACCTCCCATACCCCATATAGGCATTTTCCCGTAATTTAGAATAAAGTTCGTATTCCGTATTTTTTCAGGAAAATTTTTACATACACCCACCCTGGAACTAGGGGGAGATAACTCTATTGACAGGCGAGCCCCGTTAAGCCCGGCGACCTATATACCACCCATACCCCATATAGGCATTTTCCCAGGTTTTTCGATAAAGTCCGTTTTCCGTTTTTTTTTTTTCAGGAAAATTTTTACATGCACCCACCCCATTGCCTGAATGCCTCTTCACCTAGGCTTCACTTTGATACCTCACTCGACCCCATTGGACCATTAGGGGCTCCCCTAGCTCCAACACGGCTATTTGCATACCCTTGGGCCACCGCGCATGCGCAGAATGCCGCTATTTCAACCCCACATCCAGTCCATTAGATGCCCCTTCATGAATGCTTCACATTGATACCTCACTCGACCCCATTGGTCCACTAGGGGCTCCCCTAGCTCCAAAAAGGCTATTTTCATACCCTTCGGCCACCGCGCATGCGCAGAAGGCCGATATTTCAACCCCACACCCAGCCCATTAGATGCCCCTTCACATAAGCTTCACTTTGATACCTCACTCGACCCCATCGGACCATTTTATCTAGGGACTACTTTTTCTCCGCGGAAGCTTTTTCCCGAGACCGCATCACCACCAAAACCGCATCACCGCGGATGAATACATGGAACTATTTTTGACCTGGAAAAATTGGAACTCTCCTGTGCTGGAGGTAGCCTTTTGGTCAATTTGAAATACTCGCTTCTGATTGGACGAGAGCTCTGTGACGGATTTGAAATACTCGCTTCTGATTGGTCGAGAGCTCCACACTTGCTCCACAAATTCATCTCATTTGCATAAAAAAGAGGGAATTTGCTCTTTTACCACTACTATCCTCGTTGATTCTAGTACCGGTATTATTGTTTCAATCAAGATTGTATATTCAGACATCGTTGATGCAGCGTTGGAATAAACAATAAACCTTGCTCAAGTCATTGGCTGGATTGTAATAACGTTGCTGGGTTAACGCCCTATCAACTTCACAATTGCACATCAGTAAGGAGGTGTTCGCTTTAGATGGATAGTTTTCCGTCAGCGTCGCTCTCTTACTGCTCTATTGTCTCTGTCCTGTACATTGTGAGGTTATGCTAAGGTGTTCCCCAACGTCTTGTCAGCCCGGCGAGGCCAATCTAATGGGAATTTCTGGTTCATATTCTCATACAGTTACCATTAATATTTTCATGAACGACCCAGCTAATTACGAATAATAATCAGTTATATTAATATATGAACCGCCATATTGACACATGCATAATCACTTGGGAAATAAGCGTCACCGCTTGTCGAGGGTCATTTCCTTATAAAAAATGTTTTAAGTTACAAAACTGTAAACGCCTACATTAGCGGTAAAATAGGGGAAATGAGTATGGCCATACTGTAATGACGAAACATTGAAGAACATTCGTAACTGCTGTAAACCAGGAATTTCCGTTTTCGGCTAGCAGGACCTGACATAAGACAAGTTTGACCTAAAAATTTTCCATTCATAGTTACAACATATATCTTTCCGCTGTCCTCAGACAAAAGCTGAGTTAGCTTCTGATATATGTGTAACAGTTGTGTTTTTGCTTTGCTTGATCGTCAGAATATTCAACTACTGAACAAATTGTGTGGTTATGTGTGAAGTTGTGTATGCAACTCTATTCATGAATTACAATAACATAAGCGATCATTTGCGTTATCGGTTCGCTGTCTTTATTGCACTTAAATCCAAAATCAAGATAGCGAAAATAAGAAGAAAATGAATATATATATATTTTTTTTTTTTAGGATTGGAGATTCGAACCCAAAAGTTGGCGTTCTTTCAATCTGTAGTCCGAAACTGTAATTATTCGGCGAAACAGCTGTTACGATTTCAAATCATGTACCGAATGGCGGTGAACTACACCAATACAGAGCATTACAAGCTCTTTATTTTAACCAAAAAGACTTTTCAGTATCATTCAAGATCAAACCCATCGAATTTGGTTATCTGAGACTGGTTTGGTTAAAAGTGTCATATTTTATATATAGAGGGAATTCCCTTCCAAAAATATCACCAAAAATTGCAAAAACAAACAAATGCCTATTTAATATCGTAATATTTATTTGACAAATCTCTTCTCCGTGAAAATTCAGTAAACACGAGGAAATTATATTTCCGGTTTATAAACGCAACACACCAAGGAAAAGTTACGATCAAACCGAACAGCTTGACAAACATATTAGTCAAGGTCATCGTCGTACAAATGATGACCTCGAGGTCATTGTCGTACAAATGATGACCTCGAGACTATTCATATTTCGGCATACATTTCTCGTCATGTAGCGTGTGTTATATCATGTGGACATGTGACGCTTTCATTCATCACAAAAAAGCATTGCTGAAACCTGGAGGGTAATAGTTGTTACACAATTGAATTGTGATTTCGCCCCGCCTAGACCTAGTAGTTCTCTCCCCGCTAAAGGAGGAAAGACCTAGCGGGATGTCATTTAGGAGGGTACGTTTGACCAGAAAAAGCGCACATTCTTGCTCGGCAGACAAATCCACCAACCAAACGTAAAACCGCGTACCTTAAATACTTGAGAAGGAACGAGTTATGCTTACAACCACGATCATCTCAACAAGTACTCCTTTCTGGGGTCTTCTTTTCTCTTGCACCTGATCCGTTTTCTCCTCGACTCCATTTCAACTTTCGAAACTTGGTCGTACGCGCATGGGTCAACCAACCGGAACATAGCGATACTGACATCATCACATCAGGGTCTTTATCCAAACAGGTCATCACAAGTGCAAACGATCGGTAGACATAGCTTCATTATTACAGGAAGAGATCGTTTGTACTTGTAGAGACCTGTTTGGATAAAGACCGTGATGTGATGCTGTCAGTATCGCTATCTTCAAGTTGGTTGATGCATGCGCGTGCGACCAACTTTCGAAAGTTGAAATGGAGTCGAGGAGAAAACGGAACAGGTGCAAGAGAAAAGAAGACCCCAGAAAGGAATACCTGTTGAGATGATCGTGGTTGTAAGCATAAGTTCTTACGGAAACCTTCCTGATGATCTGAGTCCCTTTGAACCTCTTGTGACCTGGATGTGCACAGCGACATCCCAGATCAATCCAGCAACAGAGGTGTGCAAAATGACACCCTAGATCAATCACCGGAAGTTCCAAGTGGTCTATATTTAAAATTTGGAGTGACTTGTATCAAATGTTTTGAACTATTTAGTTAACGAAAAAACGTGACGCACATACACAGAAACAATGATTTTATATAACCACTGACCGGGACCCTTAATAAAGTGTTGATATGGTAACCATATATAGTTTGCATAATGATATCAACAAGCAATTTTATACATGTAACTTGAAAAGCTATGTGGATATTCTATTATATCTCTGTGAATATTCCGGCATACATTTATCTCATAATCCTGAGTTCACTTGGTGACATAGCAAAATCACATTTGCATCAATTCTCTGAATATCAGATAGACTTCAACTCCAATATCGTTGTAGTACTCCTGTATTTTCCAAGATTCATCAAAGTCTTTCTATAATTATTATAGGAGTCATTTGATATTGTTAGCGGGACTCGGTGTGCTTGCTTAGACCATCAGGCCCGGCCTTGTATTTTGATTAAGCTGACCAGCTCAGCCCAGTGAGTGCTTTCCATGGACTTATTTTATCACCCTGGTGAAACGTAAGTGTTGATAATGCATTTCAATTGAAATTAGCTGCGGTAATATCCAATACCAGGCCCATCAAATCAGACTGGTGGAATTTCTAGCTGAAAGGCTTGTTAGACCATTGATACATATAAAGCCAAAAGGCTCTAGTTATCTTTCGTTCTGATCTTTAATTCTTTTGCAACTGGGCCCACTCATTCCGGACCGCCGAGCGGAAATCTACCAAGGGGAGTAGTAGGAAATGTGGAAATTGCCTCCTATTTGTGGAGCGCTCACTTCCGGTTGGGTGGGGCGCTGCCCTCAGCCAATCAGAAGCGAGTATTTTGACCCGGTGCATTATGGGACATATCCAAGATGGCGGCGTCTGCCTTGTGGTTAAAGATGGCGGCACGCCCGGCCCTTTTTTTCTAACCTGAACTTTTTGCGTACCGCAGTGCCCCATTTCACTCAACAACACCTGGTCTGGTGCCTACGTGTGAGTGAGCTCACGTGCCGAACTAACAATGTTGCACCCCGATCGCTACAATGTTGCGGCGACAGTGAACACCTGGTATGGTGCCTACGTGTCTGTGAGCTCACGTGTCGAACACATGGCTCTTCGATGGAAAACTGTAACAATGTTACACTACGATCGCTACAATATTGCGGCATCGTGCCAAACCGTGAACACCTGGTCTGGTGCCTACGTGTCTGTGTGAGTGAGCTCACGTACTGAACAGCTGGCTCTTCGAATTGCAACAATGTTGCACCACGATCGCTACAATGTTGCGGCATCGATATACAGAGCTTGAGCACAAAAAGGGGATTCTAGATTAACCTGGGAAAGATTGGCAGTTCCATTTGGACCAATCAGCGGTCGGGAAAAAGAACCAAACAGCGGTCGAGAAAAAGAACCAAACAGCGGTCGAACAATCAGCCAATCGAATTGGGGTACTCACGGTGTGTTTTCGCCTACGTCCGCGCCTACATCCGGTACTTCTATTTTTTCCTATAAAAGTCGGAATTTTCATGGCATTGCTTCATTCTTTCACTGACCTCCCGAAGCTGCGCTACCTGACCAGCCTGAGCCTAGATATCCAGCCTGACGAGAGGAGCGACTTGCCTGACCAGTGGATATACCTCAGCCTACCTGACCAGCCTGAGCCTAGATATCCAGCCTGACGAGAGGAGCGACTTGCCTGGATTCTACCACATCTGCCTGACCCGTGGATATACCTCAGCCTATACCTCACCAGCCTGAGCCTACCTGGCGAGAGGAGCGGCTTGCCTGAATTCTACCAGACATACCTCACCAGCACTCAACCACTTACACGTACGTAATGATATATTTACACCATTTTACCTTTCGAGACAAATCCTTATTCGTTTGCTGGAACGCGTCAAGTTTTACCGTAGTGAGAACCGGAAATATTTTAGGAAATACTCAACGGTATCGCTGCAAGTTCGGTACGTCAATCATTGTGAAGACGACGGTAACCCAGAAACTCTGGCTGTGATAGGTAAATTTAGGGTAAGGGGGCGTGGCATTCCTATCACAGCCGAGATCGAGGGTGGGTTAAATTTTGGAGAAAAAAATTCGCCTCGCGAAGAGCAACTTTTCGCTGACGAAAATAACGAAACGGGAGAGAAAAAATATGCCAATTTGATACAGTTTGACCGACCTGAGGTTCTTTCACCATGTACCATCTCTAATGACTGTTTGGGACTCCAAAAAATTAGTGACGACGAAGAAAACACGATAAACGCTCGATTTCGATGTTTACCGCCATTTCCTCAGATTACCGTTCAACGAGACTTGGCCGCGCGCGCGCACCAGTATCGTGACCTTTCTGATCTGACTATGGTGAAATGGACGAGTCACGTGGTCAGAAAGGTCAATCGCGTTGGAAATCTCGTTCTGTCAACGAGACTGAAAATGGCGGCAACTTGACGAGTTAGATGACAAAATTAGAGTTTGGAAGAAGATTTCGTCTAACGGAATGAGTCATTAGTTGATTATCAAAGTTCTGGAGATGCCAAATCATATTATTTATTCGATAAAATGCTTTTCGTGCCTTTGTCTCAATTCCCCACGCCGTGTGCAGTTGAAGATCTCGAGCGACTGACGTCTTATTTATTTTTTTCCTTTTCGGTCTGTATATGTGATTCGGGCTAAAGGGGTCAGCAACAACAATAAAAAAAAAAAATAAAAAAATAGACCCCTTAGCCGATGTTTTCGGGCTAAAGACGACGGCAGAAAGAGACACAAGTGAGGTGCTATCATTTCAGCTATTAAATGTGAGAACATCGTTTGATACAGTCGTGCGAGTTTAGTTTAAAATGTGACGAAGTTGCTCTTCATAAGTCTTATGATGGGAGAATGTTAGATGGTCCATATTTCGACGCTTTGCTCCAAATCAACTTGCTTTGATCCGACGTATTTGGAATAGGTATATCGCTACTGTCTATGATCAATCACTTGTCATATCAATCACTTGTCATATGGGGATCATTATAACACTGAACTTAAACTTTGAGAGTGTTCTTTTCCATGAAAAATGCATCATTTTTATCACAGTTTTACACTGACCATGGGAGCAGCGCCGGGAGAGGGAGGGGGGAGGGGTAATAAAGAGACAAGGGGTACAGCTTCTTCCAACATTCACATGATACACGAAAGCTGTCACACATTGTGAACAGTTAACATCATTTTTTTTTTCGGACAGATTTAATTGACATAGGCTGGGGTTAAGAGATGTTACGCTTCAATAATCGCGTAATTTCATAAACCACACAGCGTCATGGGTACCTTGGTTAGATATTGTTGCGTGCACTACCGCAACAAGATGCAGCGAACTATATCCGTGAAATAATTCTCACAATGCTTGCAAGATGCTGCTCTGTTTTATTGCGACAACGCACAAACTTACGTGTACGTCAGCACAGCATGAAATCCATCAACAGAGAGAGAGTACAACAGAAATACCCGGATGGGGTCACGAGAGAGTCATGTGATAAAACTGTCAAAACAAACGCACGTGTTACTCAACATCTTTCGTTAAAGTCACAATGCAGAATGGTATTGTAAATAATAATAGAACTGTAACTGTCTTATTTCACACAATGCATGCCACATTACAATATAGATATCTTAAAATGTATTCATTCGATCGTTCCATAGCATCTATGGATCCCTGAATAAATTTTTCCTTGTTATGGACACTTTCATTCCATTCGTTTTCGAGAGACTACCACTGGCCCCAATTTCTGCTTAGAGTCACGGGCTGTAACTTTGTTCATGCACCATATGACAGAACAGCAGAAGTGCATCATGAACATGTTGAACCATAATAGAGCATCACCTGGATAAAGAAATTAAAGATGTAATCAGCCTCAAAATCTAGGCTGAAATCGATGTCTCTCAAACTTGGCGAAAGTGACATGTGTTACAACAGGTACCGGTACAAAATGAAACACATTTTGCCACAAAAAAAACTAAACTTGTTTCTGCCATTCACGAGAAAATGAGAGGAATTGATCATCAAAATAAACAGTATGGCATGCTGTTTATTTTTCCACGACCATGTCAACTAGCGTATACACGTGTGGTGCATTCTACCAACGTATGCTATGCGACATTATCGAACCTTAGGCACGAGCCATGACGTTATCCCGCGGCTGCATCTGGTCAGCATTCAGATTCGTGAGCGTCGCTACGTCACTCATACGTCATTTTCCTCTCCGCGTACAACACACACTCAATGGCGAAACAGAAAAACCGTCGAAGCGAACAGAGTTACAAATTGATCTGACAAGATATTCTTGCATCCATTGTATATGGCGATCCCACTATCATCAAATATTATACATTTGATGCTTTAGTAATCTTCTCTGCTGAAAAACGCACATGGGAGAGTTTACTAAATCCATCGATTTTGAGGCTGATTAAATCTTTAATATTGAATCGATACCTACAACACAACAAGATGATGCATACATCGCGATATCCCTAATGACATTATCCAATCAATTTTGTGACCGCATCTTCTCATGACTGCAGAATGATGGATGTATAAGTTCAGGCACTCCATAATGATACAGTGGGCACTGGTCATGCAGAGCACACCATGCAACCCTTTCCCCTACCCCATCTTAACAGGTTCCCTGATAATCCCCAATATTTGAATATCCGGATACTGAAAATGAGGCTCTTTGTGATTCAGTGGTGTTGAACGTTGTGAGGTTGCTTGAGATCCGAGCCATGGCTGGAAGGCTGGTCGGCCATTAGCAGTGATAAAACATTAAACTAAAAAATAAAACAGGGAATTATAATTGACATGGCACAACAGATATATGGTGGAGGTTACCAGCCTCCTACAGAAGGGCCCATCTGTGGATGGGTATGTCGAAACTGCCTGCAGATCGTGATCGAGAATTCTAATGCATGTTAACTGCCAGTTCGTTGTTGGTCCTGGCAGTACTACGCTGTAATCTCAGCTGAGCCAAGAACGAGAGTGATAGGGTTTGCATGGCAATACATGAAGTTCTGTGAGAATGCACAGTGGTAAAACTTGAAATTGAACCATCTCAGACTCCATATGCGCAGGATTATTAGTCTGCATTCAGTCAGTTATTGTCGATAAGCCAGCGCCTGGGGAAGAGAATAACCAATAGTCCAATTTTTCCTCAATACAAGTGATTTCAGTTTTTGCCATTTTACTAAAATTGGGTATCTTTCTGATTTTGAAATAATGTTAACAGAAACCTTTTCGATTAATTGACATCCGCAAGGGTCTACTCCTCAATCCAACAGATCTCTATCAAGATTTGACTGAATTCGAACAGAGGATTAATTGATGGATCCTAATGTACTTAACGGGAAATCGATCTTGCTCGATTTTTAGGTAGCCCTAGCCCAATCACATGACTATCACTCCAATCCAGTTTTAACAGTTGATTCACAACACTGAATCAAGCTTGTGTGGGTAAAGCTACAACTGAATAGGGGGAGCATGGAATAAGACACCACATCCTTATGAATACCCTAAAATCATACAGAATTGATAAATTGATAACTGCAAACCTGATCTCTATCAGGCAATTGGCAAGACTATGTCACTATATGCATATATCCAATAATTCCAAGGCTTGGGCATTAATAGATGTGCCTATCTGTTACAGTTCATATATTCAGAGAGATGTTCCATATGTTACTAGACAAGGTTTAATCCTTTACATTTTGATGTTGTGGTTATATCCAATTTTGTGATTCATATGCCCTTGCATTGATTCACTGCATCATCAGTAACTGAAAACACAACAGCATTGCTACATGTAGGTTGATATATATATATTCCTGAGGATGTCAAATGGTATCAGAAACATTTATCTTGAAAATAATATCAACTAACAAGATCATACCTACACAATAAAGACTTGAAGGTTGAATACACTATCTATTGCTGTTCATTGTATATGGTGTAGGATTTTGCCTTTCTAAATGGCACACCATAAATGCACATGGTCAGTAGTAGTATACAAAGAGTAAAATGATCCCCATTGACCTCAGAAATTTGCATATTAGGGAGGTCACGGGAGGGTCACAGAGGTCAAGTGCAGTATAGTTCCGGCAGAAAGACCAAAAGCTACCTCCAATCCAGGAGAGTTCCAATTGTTGGAGGGGATGTATTCAGGATGTATTCATCCGCGGTGATGCGGTTTGGCCGCGGTTTTGGCGGTGATTCGGTCTCGGGAAAAAGTAGTCCCTAGATAAAATGGTCCGATGGGGTCGAGTGAGGTATCAAAGTGAAGCTTATGTGAAGGGGCATCTAATGGGCTGGGTGTGGGGTTGAACTATCGGCATTCTGCGCATGCGCGGTGGCCGAAGGGTATGAAAATAGACGTTTTGGAGCCAGGGGAGCCCCTAAGGGTCCAATGGGGTCGAGTGAGGTATCAAAGTGAAGCATTTGTGAAGGGGCATCTAATGGGCTGGGTGTGGGGTTGAACTATCGGCAGTCTGCGCATGCGCGGTGGCCCAAGGATATGGAAATAGCCGTGTTGGAGCTAGGGGAGCCACTAATGGTCCAGTGGAGTTGTATGAGGTATCAAAGTGAAGCATTCGTGAAGGGACATCTGATGGGCTGGGTGTGGGGTTGAACTATCGGCATTCTGCGCATGCGCGGTGGCCCAAGGGTATGAAAATAGACGTTTTTGAGCTAGGGGAGCCTCTAATGGTCCGATGGAGGCGTATGAGGTATCAAAGTGAAGCATTCGTGAAGGGGCATCTAATGGACTGGGTGTGGGATTGAACTATCGGCATTCTGCGCATGCGCGGTGGCCCAAGGGTATGGAAATAATCGTTTTGAGATGTAGGGGAGCCCCTAGTGGATCGATGGGGTCGAGTGAGGTATCAAAGTGAAGCCTAGGTGAAGGGGTATTTGATGGCTGGGTGGGTGCATGTAAAATTTTTCCTGAAAAAAAAAAATACGGAACACGGACTTTATCGAAAAACCTGGGAAAATGACTATATGGGGTATGAGGGGTATATAGGTCGCCGGGCTTAACGGGGCTTGTCTATCAATAGAGTTATCTCCCCCTAGTTCCAGGGTGGGTGTATGTAAAATCTTTCCTGAAAAAATACGGAATACGGACTTTATCCTAAATTACGGGAAAATGCCTATATGGGGTATGGGGGTATAGGACCATCCTGGGAAACGTACTTCTATACATTTGCGGTAGGGTTGTGGGGTCTCGTTTTACTCGTCTCGTCATTTAGAACATGATAGGAAGTGTCCCCGTGCGAATCGGTGAAATTTTTGAAAAAAGTCACCGAACCCCATATAGTCCCATACTGAGGGTATAGGATCAATGTTTGTCCCCCTGGGAAACGTACTTCTATACATTTGCGGTAGGGTTGTGGGGTCTCGTTTTACTCGTCTCGTCATTTAGAACATGATAGGAAGTGTCCCCGTGCGAATCGGTGAAATTTTTGAAAAAGTACGATATAGCCCCATATAGTCCCATACTGAGGGTATAGGATCAATGTTTGTCCCCCTGGGAAACGTACTTCTATACATTTGCGGTAGGGTTGTGGGGTCTCGTTTTACTCGTCTCGTCATTTAGAACACGATAGGAAGTGTTGCGGAGCGAATCGGTGAAATTTTTGAAAAAAGTCACCGAGGCCTGGGTAGGCCCATAGGCCTATACTGCATGGCTATGGGTGTATAGACCCATACGGGGTGGACATGTTGGAGTCTAGGTGAGTCCCTAATGGTCCAATGGGGTCGGTTGAGGTCTTATTTTGAAGGTTCGTCCGTGTTCAATAGTCTGCGCATGCGCAGCCTGGCCCGTAGTATAGAAAACAGGCATTTTGGGTGCTATGTAGGGGTGTGTTTGGGATAGAGATGGGCTATTCACGGTTCGAATGGGTCGTGGAAGGTGTCAAAGTGAAGCTTGTGTGGGGTAGAGTCAGAATGGTGTGTTTTTGAATGAAAGTCGCGTCAATCTGCGCATGCGCAGTTGGTTGTAGTAGCGAAAGTGGCCATTTTCGGGCAGTACATGAAGGTATTTGGGGTCGAGATGGGCTATTCACGGTTCGAATGCGTCCTGGAAGGTGTCATCTTGTAGTTCTCGGCGTGTACATTCCGATTTAAGGGATGTCCCCGTCATCTGTGACGTCATCAGTGACGTCATCAGTACGAGTAGTAGCGAAAGGGGGCATTTTGGGTGCTATGTAGGGGTGTGTTTGGGGTAGAGATGGGCTATTCACGGTTCGAATGGGTCGTGTGAGGTGTCAAAGTGAAGCTTGTGTGGGGTAGAGTCAGAATGGTGTGTTTTTGAATGCAAGTCGCGTTAATCTGCGCATGCGCAGTTGGTTGTAGTAAGTAAAGTGGCCATTTTGGGGCAGTACATGAAGGTATTTGGGGTCGAGATGGGCTATTCACGGTTCGAATGCGTCCTGGAAGGTGTCATCTTGTAGTTCTCGGGGTGTACATTCCGATTTGAGGGATGTTCGCGTCATCTGTGACGTCATACGTACGAGTAGTAGCGAAAGTGGCCATTTTCGGGCAGTACATGAAGGTATTTGGGGTCGAGATGGGATATTCACGGTTCGAATGCGTCCTGGAAGGTGTCATCTTGTAGTTCTCGGGGTGTACATTCCGAGTTAAGGGATATCCTCGTCATCTGTGACATCATCAGTGACGTCATCAGTACGAGTAGTAGCGAAAGGGGGCATTTTGGGTGCTATGTAGGGGTGTGTTTGGGGTAGAGAGGCACCATCCTTGGTTCGAATGGGTCGTGCAGGGTGTCAAAGTGAAGCTTGTGTGGGATAGAGTCAGAATGGCATGTTTTTGAATGCAAGTCGCGTCAATCTGCGCATGCGCAGTTGGTTGTAGTAAGTAAAGTGGCCATTTTGGGGCAGTGAAAGGAAGGTATTTGGTGTAGAGATGCTCCATCCTTGGTCCGAATGCGTCGTGTGAGGTGTCATGTTGTAGCTCTCGGGGTGTACATCTTCATTTTAGGGATGTCCGCTTCATCTGTGACGTCATCGGTGACGTCATTGGTACGAGTAGTAGCGAAAGTGCACATTTTGGGGCCGTGCAGGTAGGTGTTTGGGATAGAGAGGGACCATCCTTGGTCCGAATGCGTCGTGTGAGGTGTCATGTTGTAGCTCTCGGGGTGTACATCTTCATTTTAGGGATGTCCGCGTCATCTGTGACGTCATCAGTGACGTCATCAGGACGAGTAGTAGCGAAAGTGGGCATTTTGGGGCAGTGAAGGAAGGTGTTTGGGGTAGAGAGGGACCATCCTTGGTCCGAATGGATCGTGTGAGGTGCCATTTTGTAGCGCTTAGGGTGTAGATTCCGATTTAAGGGATGTTTGCATCATCTGTGACGTCATTAGTGACGTCATCGGTACGAGTAGTAGCGAAAGTGGACATTTTGGGGCAGTGAAGGAAGGTATTCGGAGTAGAGAGGAACCATCCTTGGTCCGAATGCGTCCTGAGAGGTGTCATGTTGTAGCTCTCGGGGTGTACATTCCGAGTTGAGGGATATCCACAGCATCTGTGACGTCATTGGTGACGTCATCAGTACGAGTAGTAGCGAAAGTGGGCATTTTTTAGCAGTGAAGGATGTTATTTGGTGTAGAGATGGACCATCCGCGGTGCGAATGCGTCGTGTGAGGTGTCATCTTGTAGCAACGCCCACCAAAGCCATTCTTAATGCTTCAACGCCCTGGTGAAATAGCTCAGAAGCTCTGATATTCCATGGAATTGTCACTAATTCTTCGAAATGCAGTGACGCCCTCGACGCCCGTCGTTACGCTTTAACACTCTAACATAACACTATGATATAGACCGGAGAGAGAACAACAACAACAGCAACAACAACAAGGATGACACATGAGAGAACAACAACAACAACAAGAAGTTTTTTTCATATAGTTTATTCTCCCCAATGTTACATCATACCCACGCTGGGGGAGCCGCGTTGGGTATATTTACAATTCAAGAAGATTCTTGTCCAGTCAGAGGCCACCATTTGCATGTTTTATATTCGTTCCTGTCCGTTAGATGTATTCTTGTCCAATCAGAAGTCTCCATTTCAGAAAGTTCCATCTTCGGCCATGTTCGCTCTGAACCGTTTATTCTAATCACCGTCGGTCAGGCCAGGATACCGTTGAGGCAACATATCCTCAGATAGTTGTTTGCGCATTCTGAGAATCTATCAGTGCATGGGTGAATACTTTCATCCGATGGGGGTGGTGGTCAGTTTAACCACGAAGAACGTAACATTGGTTACCCTCTCCACTTTCCACTTGGTGTTGGGGCGTTGTTGTTGGGCCCATTCCAAGGGATCCACGTTGGCCAGGTTCTCCAGCATCGTCTCTAGCGACGCCCGGTTAATGATGGTAAACGGTTGGTCAAATACCCGGATGTTACTGCTCGGGTAAAAGTATCGGACTTGATCTGTCTCCTTATGCTGCAGCACATAACCAAACGCCAGATTTAATTTGAAGGACGTTGCTTGGTCATTGAAGATGGCTTCCACGTAGCTGCCTAGACGGGCGAGGTCGGTCAGTCGAAAATTGTAGATATCTTGAATAGGGCGATGACGGTAGAAACAGTGCCGTATCATGGTCCAATGGCGCCGATAGATGTCACTCACTGGATGGGCGCCCTGTAAGAGATCGCTAGGAACATTTATGGGCTCGTCCAGAAAATGTTCGATGTTATCAGGCGTATGACTCGAAACCGTAACGGTGGGGTCCGGCTGGATATCCAGGCTCTGAACTGTGGGTATAGACGGGCTCTCCTTCATCGCATCACCAGTGGCATTCGTCTCCCCGGGCTCATCTTCACTAGGTCTGACCTTCCGCGGCTCCTCCTCAGTAGGAAGTTGTCGCACATGCCATGGTACCGGGGCATGAATCAACCGTTGGTGTCGCAGCAACTGACTGCGTCGTTTGAAGAGTTGACCACAACCGTTACATTGTTCCGTCGCGCCCTCGTGGAATGAGCGATCGTGGCACAGTAAATGATCCTCCCGATTGAATGACCGTGCGCAGGTTGTACAAGTATACCGAGCATTGTTGTGTGTGGAAGCCTCGTGGCGTCGTAAATTATCTAGACGAGTAAACAGCTTCTGGCAAGTTGTGCAAGTGAACATCTTGGTGGTTGACAGAGTGTCTGATGAAACAGCCAGGCCGCTTCCCTTTTATAGAACGCTAGCTGGTGATCTATTTTTAGCACACTCAGTTCAACTATCCCCAAGTCGAGGGCCGAGCCGTGACATCTTCGGTAACCTCCGTGTCTCTTCGGTCATCTCCGTAACGTCAACGATCAACATGTAGACATATAGAGTATGTACGGCATGTTATGGTATTCATCAGTGCATGAGTGACGCATTCAGCCGATGGGGGTGGTCGGTCAGCTTGGTAACGAAAACGTAACATTGGTCACACTCTCCACTGTCCACTTGGTGTTGGGGCGTTGTTGTTGGGCCCATTCCAAGGGATCCACAGTGTCGAGTTTCTCCAGCATTGCCTCTAGCGACGCCCGGTTAATGATGGTAAACGGTTCGTCAAATACCCGGATGTTACTGCTCGCGTAAAAATATCGGGCTGCTTGGTCTGTGTCCTTATGCTGCAGCACATAACCAAACGCCAGATTCAACTTGAAGGCCGTAGTTTGATCGTTGAAGATGGCTTTCACGTAGCTGCGTAGGCGGGTGAGGTTGGTCAGTCGGAAATTGTAGATATCTTGAATGGGGCGATGACGGTAGAAACAGTGCCGGATCATGTGCCAATGGCGCCGATAGATGTCACTCACTGGATGGTGTTCGTGTAACAGATCGCTAGGAACATGTATGGGTTCGTCCACTCCCGGTGGTGGTGGTGGTGGCCGGAACTAACCTTTGACCCCGGCGCGCAAAGGTTTCCACCGTGCTGATGAAACGACCAGGCCGCTTCCCTTTTATAGCACGCTAGCTGGTGACCTATTTTTAGCACAGTCAAACGAACCCCCACAAACAGGTCAGTACCATCTCCTTTCCTTCAATTCACATCGAAAGTGACGTCATACCCCAACATGTCTAAACATGATCCGACAACATGAAAAGGATGCAGGTCAAGTGCACTCAATGACCTGGTGTACAAACGACCTTATAAGACCACTCACTGACCTTTGACCCCGGCGCGCGCAGCCTTAACACACTTTCTTAACGCTTTAACGTCGTGGTGGAAACTTTTGCGCGCCGGGGTCAAAGGTCAGTTCCGGTCACCTTTAGCGACGTACACCAAACAGAAGCGAGTATTTAAAATCCGTCACAGAGCTCTCGTCCAATCAGAAGCGAGTATTTTGACCCGGTGCATTATGGGACATATCCAAGATGGCGGTTCCAAAATGGCGGATCCAACATGGCGGCTCCAAAATGGCGGCGTATGTCAATGCAATAGCACAAAAGCAGCATTTGTTTGAACGCATCATTAAACGACGTTAAAGCGTTAAGAAAGTGTGTTAATGCTGCGCGCGTCGGGGTCAAAGGTCAGTGAGTGGTCATATAAGGTCGTTTGTACACCAGGTCATTGAGTGCACTTGACCTGCATCCTTTTCATGTTGTCGGATCATGTTTAGACATGTTGGGGTATGACGTCACTTTCGATGTGAATTGAAGGAAAGGAGATGGTACTGACCTGTTTGTGGGGGTTCGTTTGACTGTGCTAAAAATAGGTCACCAGCTAGCGTGCTATAAAAGGGAAGCGGCCTGGTCGTTTCATCAGCACGGTGGAAACCTTTGCGCGCCGGGGTCAAAGGTTAGTTCCGGCCACCACCACCACCACCGGGAGTGGACGAACCCATACATGTTCCTAGCGATCTGTTACACGAACACCATCCAGTGAGTGACATCTATCGGCGCCATTGGCACATGATCCGGCACTGTTTCTACCGTCATCGCCCCATTCAAGATATCTACAATTTCCGACTGACCAACCTCACCCGCCTACGCAGCTACGTGAAAGCCATCTTCAACGATCAAACTACGGCCTTCAAGTTGAGTCTGGCGTTTGGTTATGTGCTACAGCATAAGGACACAGACCAAACAGCCCGATATTTTTACCGAGCAGTAACATCGGGTATTTGACGAACCGTTTACCATCATTAACCGGGTGTCGCTAGAGACGATGCTGGAGAAACTGGACACCGTGGATTCCTTGGAATGGGCCCAACACCAACGCCCCAACACCAAGTGGACAGTGGAGAGGGTGACCAATGTTACGTTTTCGTTACCAAGCTGACCGACCACCCCATCAGCTGAATGCTTCACCCATGCACTGATGAATACCATAACATGCCGTACATACTCTATATGTCTACATGCTGATCGTTGACGTTACGGAGATGACCGAAGAGACACGGAGGTTACCGAAATGTCACGGCTCGGCCCTCGACTTGGGGATAGTTGAACTGAGTGTGCTAAAAATAGATCACCAGCTAGCGTTCTATAAAAGGGAAGCGGCCTGGCTGTTTCATCAGACACTCTGTCAACCACCAAGATGTTCACTTGCACAACTTGCCAGAAGCTGTTTACTCGTCTAGATAATTTACGACGCCACGAGGCTTCCACACACAACAATGCTCGGTATACTTGTACAACCTGCGCACGGTCATTCAATCGGGAGGATCATTTACTGTGCCACGAACGCTCATTCCACGAGGGCGCGACGGAACAATGTAACGGTTGTGGTCAACTCTTCAAACGACGCAGTCAGTTGCTGCGACACCAACGGTTGATTCATGCCCCGGTACCATGGCATGTGCGACAACTTCCTACTGAGGAGGAGCCGCGGAAGGTCAGACCTAGTGAAGATGAGCCCGGGGAGACGAATGCCACTGGTGATGCGATGAAGGAGAGCCCGTCTATACCCACAGTTCAGAAGAGCCTGGATATCCAGCCGGACCCCACCGTTACGGTTTCGAGTCATACGCCTGATAACATCGAACATTTTCTGGACGAGCCCATAAATGTTCCTAGCGATCTCTTACAGGGCGCCCATCCAGTGAGTGACATCTATCGGCGCCATTGGACCATGATACGGCACTGTTTCTACCGTCATCGCCCTATTCAAGATATCTACAATTTTCGACTGACCGACCTCGCCCGTCTAGGCAGCTACGTGGAAGCCATCTTCAATGACCAAGCAACGTCCTTCAAATTAAATCTGGCGTTTGGTTATGTGCTGCAGCATAAGGAGACAGATCAAGTCCGATACTTTTACCCGAGCAGTAACATCCGGGTATTTGACCAACCGTTTACCATCATTAACCGGGCGTCGCTAGAGACGATGCTGGAGAACCTGGCCAACGTGGATCCCTTGGAATGGGCCCAACAACAACGCCCCAACACCAAGTGGATAGTGGAGAGGGTAACCAATGTTACGTTCTTCGTGGTTAAACTGACCACCACCCCCATCGGATGAAAGTATTCACCCATGCACTGATAGATTCTCAGAATGCGCAAACAACTATCTGAGGATATGTTGCCTCAACGGTATCCTGGCCTGACCGACGGTGATTAGAATAAACAGTTCAGAGCGAACATGGCCGAAGATGGAACTTTCTGAAATGGAGACTTCTGATTGGACAAGAATACATCTAACGGACAGGAACGAATATAAAACATGCAAATGGTGGCCTCTGACTGGACAAGAATCTTCTTGAATTGTAAATATACCCAACGCGGCTCCCCCAGCGTGGGTATGATGTAACATTGGGGAGAATAAACTATATGAAAAAAACTTCTTGTTGTTGTTGTTCTCTCATGTGTCATCCTTGTTGTTGTTGCTGTTGTTGTTCTCTCTCCGGTCTATATCATAGTGTTATGTTAGAGTGTTAAAGCGTAACGACGGGCGTCGAGGGCGTCACTGCATTTCGAAGAATTAGTGACAATTCCATGGAATATCAGAGCTTCTGAGCTATTTCACCAGGGCGTTGAAGCATTAAGAATGGCTTTGGTGGGCGTTGCTACAAGATGACACCTCACACGACGCATTCGCACCGCGGATGGTCCATCTCTACACCAAATACCATCCTTCACTGCCCCAAAATGCTCACTTTCGCTACTACTCGTACTGATGACGTCACCAATGACGTCACAGATGCTGTGGATATCCCTCAACTCGGAATGTACACCCCGAGAGCTACAACATGACACCTCTCAGGACGCATTCGGACCAAGGATGGTTCCTCTCTACTCCGAATACCTTCCTTCACTGCCCCAAAATGTCCACTTTCGCTACTACTCGTACCGATGACGTCACTAATGACGTCACAGATGATGCAAACATCCCTTAAATCGGAATCTACACCCTAAGCGCTACAAAATGGCACCTCACACGATCCATTCGGACCAAGGATGGTCCCTCTCTACCCCAAACACCTTCCTTCACTGCCCCAAAATGCCCACTTTCGCTACTACTCGTACTGATGACGTCACTGATGACGTCACAGATGACGCGGACATCCCTAAAATGAAGATGTACACCCCGAGAGCTACAACATGACACCTCACACGACGCATTCGGACCAAGGATGGTCCCTCTCTATCCCAAACACCTACCTGCACGGCCCCAAAATGTGCACTTTCGCTACTACTCGTACCGATGACGTCACCGATGACGTCACAGATGAAGCGGACATCCCTAAAATGAAGATGTACACCCCGAGAGCTACAACATGACACCTCACACGACGCATTCGGACCAAGGATGGAGCATCTCTACACCAAATACCTTCCTTTCACTGCCCCAAAATGGCCACTTTACTTACTACAACCAACTGCGCATGCGCAGATTGACGCGACTTGCATTCAAAAACATGCCATTCTGACTCTATGCCACACAAGCTTCACTTTGACACCCTGCACGACCCATTCGAACCAAGGATGGTGCCTCTCTACCCCAAACACACCCCTACATAGCACCCAAAATGCCCCCTTTCGCTACTACTCGTACTGATGACGTCACTGATGATGTCACAGATGACGAGGATATCCCTTAACTCGGAATGTACACCCCGAGAACTACAAGATGACACCTTCCAGGACGCATTCGAACCGTGAATATCCCATCTCGACCCCAAATACCTTCATGTACTGCCCGAAAATGGCCACTTTCGCTACTACTCGTACCGATGACGTCACAGATGACGCGAACATCCCTCAAATCGGAATGTACACCCCGAGAACTACAAGATGACACCTTCCAGGACGCATTCGAACCGTGAATAGCCCATCTCGACCCCAAATACCTTCCTTCACTGCCCCAAAATGGCCACTTTACTTACTACAACCAACTGCGCATGCGCAGATTAACGCGACTTGCATTCAAAAACACACCATTCTGACTCTACCCCACACAAGCTTCACTTTGACACCTCACACGACCCATTCGAACCGTGAATAGCCCATCTCTACCCCAAACACACCCCTACATAGCACCCAAAATGCCCCCTTTCGCTACTACTCGTACTGATGACGTCACTGATGACGTCACAGATGACGGGGACATCCCTTAAATCGGAATGTACACCCCGAGAACTACAAGATGACACCTTCCAGGACGCATTCGAACCGTGAATAGCCCATCTCGACCCCAAATACCTTCATGTACTGCCCGAAAATGGCCACTTTCGCTACTACAACCAACTGCGCATGCGCAGATTGACGCGACTTTCATTCAAAAACACACCATTCTGACTCTACCCCACACAAGCTTCACTTTGGCACCTTCCACGACCCATTCGAACCGTGAATAGCCCATCTCTATCCCAAACACACCCCTACATAGCACCCAAAATGCCTGTTTTCTATACTACGGGCCAGGCTGCGCATGCGCAGACTATTGAACACGGACGAACCATTAGTGTAGGCAAGTGCTCCTCCACGAGAGCTTCAAAATAAGACCTCAACCGACCCCATTGGACCATTAGGGACTCACCTAGACTCCAACATGTCCACCCCGTATGGGCCTATACACCCATAGCCATGCAGTATAGGCCTATGGGCCTACCCAGGCCTCGGTGACTTTTTTCAAAAATTTCACCGATTCGCTCCGCAACACTTCCTATCGTGTTCTAAATGACGAGACGAGTAAAACGAGACCCCACAACCCTACCGCAAATGTATAGAAGTACGTTTCCCAGGGGGACAAACATTGATCCTATACCCCAGTATGGAACTATATGGGGCTCGGTGACTTTTTTCAAAAATTTCACCGATTCGCACGGGGACACTTCCTATCATGTTCTAAATGACGAGACGAGTAAAACGAGACCCCACAACCCTACCGCAAATGTATAGAAGTACGTTTCCGGGACAAACATTGATCCTATACCCCAGTATGGGACTATATGGGGTTCGGTGACTTTTTTCAAAAATTTCACCGATTCGCACGGGGACACTTCTTATCATGTTCTAAATGACGAGACGAGTAAAACGAGACCCCACAACCCTACCGCAAATGTATAGAAGTACGTTTCCCAGGATGGTCCTATACCCCCCATACCCCATATAGGCATTTTCCCGTAATTTAGGATAAAGTCCGTATTCCGTATTTTTTCAGGAAAGATTTTACATACACCCACCCTGGAATTAGGGGGAGATAACTCTATTGATAGACAAGCCCCGTTAAGCCCGGCGACCTATATACCCCTCATACCCCATATAGTCATTTTCCCAGGTTTTTCGATAAAGTCCGTGTTCCGTATTTTTTTTTTTCAGGAAAAATTTTACATGCACCCACCCAGCCATCAAATACCCCTTCACCTAGGCTTCACTTTGATACCTCACTCGACCCCATCGATCCACTAGGGGCTCCCCTACATCTCAAAACGATTATTTCCATACCCTTGGGCCACCGCGCATGCGCAGAATGCCGATAGTTCAATCCCACACCCAGTCCATTAGATGCCCCTTCACGAATGCTTCACTTTGATACCTCATACGCCTCCATCGGACCATTAGAGGCTCCCCTAGCTCAAAAACGTCTATTTTCATACCCTTGGGCCACCGCGCATGCGCAGAATGCCGATAGTTCAACCCCACACCCAGCCCATCAGATGTCCCTTCACGAATGCTTCACTTTGATACCTCATACAACTCCACTGGACCATTAGTGGCTCCCCTAGCTCCAACACGGCTATTTCCATATCCTTGGGCCACCGCGCATGCGCAGACTGCCGATAGTTCAACCCCACACCCAGCCCATTAGATGCCCCTTCACAAATGCTTCACTTTGATACCTCACTCGACCCCATTGGACCCTTAGGGGCTCCCCTGGCTCCAAAACGTCTATTTTCATACCCTTCGGCCACCGCGCATGCGCAGAATGCCGATAGTTCAACCCCACACCCAGCCCATTAGATGCCCCTTCACATAAGCTTCACTTTGATACCTCACTCGATCCCATCCGACCATTTTATCTAGGGACTACTTTTTTTTCTCCGCGGAAGTTTTTTCCCGAGACCGAATCACCGCCAAAACCGCGGCCAAACCGCATCACCGCGGAGGAATACATCCTGAATACATCCCCTCCAACAATTGGAACTCTCCTGGATTGGAGGTAGCTTTTGGTCTTTCTGCCGGAACTATACTGCACTTGACCTCTGTGACCCTCCCGTGACCTCCCTAATATGCAAATTTCTGAGGTCAATGGGGAACATTTTACTCTTTGTATACTACTGTCAGTACATAATGTTGAGCATTTGTGAAGCTAAATGACCTTCGCATATTGTTTCTACAATACCAGAAGTTCATAAACTGGAAGTGTACGAAAGATAAACATTATAGGCCCACTTCACGAGATTCGTGTGGCGTCATGGGTGATCTGTGTGTACATTTCAAAAGGCGGAGTATTTGAATGACAACATAACAAACAACGAGATCAGTCGATATCAGCACGAACATGGCACATCAACAATAGTGACCTGCCACGTCACATCATGTGTTATAAGCAGGAAGGTGGTGGTCAATGCTGTCTTCTGACAATACATGTATAGCTCAGGGGATTCTAGCTAGATCTTGTGAACTTATACAATGTATACTACATACATCTGGTAATATGGTCACAAGAATCCTGTGGAGACATGGCCTTGATCCAAGTCAAAATATACAGTGAAATTGCATAGCATCATCATTGATGAGAGAATGCTCTTCAAATCACACCTGATTTTACCGACACTTCGTTCTGATCTGTCTCAACATCATATGATGAGGATTCAATGCGCTCGGTATAATTTTGTATACTGGTGTTACAGGTCACCTTCGCCTTCACCTTACTGTATCAATGACCATGGACTTGTACATGTATCACATTCACATTGAATGGTGATGGCTGATGAGAATATTGCCCCTATGGAACAAATGACTGGATTCCACGCAGCAAATATTTATTGTGTAACAGTGAGAAGAAAATTAATTGTATAAACATTCCAAGCCTCATTGAACACAAGCCGCACCATACTTGATATGAATATAACGCGCGTACATTAGCTCGCTTGGACGTCGCTTAGTTAAATATGGACAGACTCGCAAAAATCTCAAAATTTTCAAAAGCCACAAAAATGCCCTCAGCTTGTACAGAGTAAGTAAAAATACTTATGTACAACTTGATGTTTAGGAATGACTGTGTTGAGCGGTTCTATTCCCAACTTCTCTTTTATTCTATGTCATAGAGGACAGGGTTTGGTAGATAATTAAAAACTGTATTAACTCGGCTTCACATTTTAGAGAATGACTTTAATTGAGCCAAAGATGAAAGAGAAATACACTTATAAAAAAATCTATTTAAAAAAATATATGTTTATATTAGTTTCCATAATTTATTGAAAAAAACTATACGTAGACTTCGACCACCCAATATCACACAGGCCAGGCAACTGTGAGAACAAGTGAAAGATACCCATGGAGTTGAGCGGATTTGCAGATAAACAACAACAAAAAATTGCACTTTGTGCCTCACGAGGCCCTTCTCCATAGAGTGCATGCCAGTTATTTTTCTAGACTACAACAACAACAGTTTTTGCCTGTATCGCAGTCCGAGCTTCCGATTACCCTTCAACCTTACCCAGACGACGGATAATTTTTTACAGATTGTCCGGCTAGGTTGTTGATCGGATTCACAGATCATGAATTCCACCGTCACGGAATCACCGTTGGGAAGACTTTTTCTTTATTCAAAGTCATGTACTCGGAAGTTCCGTGGTCATACCCATGTAGTTTCAAGTTTAGTTTGCTATTCTATATGACATCTGTTTACGTATCCATGAAAAATCTACAGATGATCCAGCATTTTCAGTAAATCATGCTTCGAAATGTTCGTGACGGAATCACCTGAAACGGACATGACTCTTGACTAATGTTGCTTGTCTATTTTTTTGCTGCTCTGTTTCAATCTGACTATTCTTATATGCCATCTCTTACTAACATACAGTACCCAAGGATGATAAGATTTTTTTCATCGTGAGAAAAACGCGACTGGATCATCCCAGGGGTTAAATCTAGTCCGTGACGGAATCGACAAAAAATCGTGATGGAATGACGAGTGCGCTTTTTAAATCTTATCGGTAAAAGTGCTTTATTAATTACACATTTTCTTCAAAAAAATATTCCTAGAGTGAATTTATCTCTTCTACTTAGAAAATTAAAACTCTGACCTCTTATTTTTACTAAGGTATACAGCTCCCGCCACATGCATATCTTTTCTGCAGATGTTTCAAAATAGTATAGTTTTCAGTAAAGTGCAATTTTTATTCTTTGACAATTTAGAATTTCCCGAGTTCTTCATGTTAAAAAATTGCGGGAAAAATATTTCGCTATTAAAACCAATCTTCTCTATTATTGGCTTGTTCCCGGGGATCATGGGAAGCGAATAGAACAAACAGCATGCTAATATAGGGTCTACGACAGAATGTGGAGTGAATTTTATGCGAAAAAGGGCTGTTTAGCAATGTCCGCTTTTCCGTGGAATTCATGAGCGCACGATTGAAGTATCATGGGAAGATATATATTTCCAGTCGCTATCTCCCCCCCCCCCATCTTCAAACAAAAGGAAAAGAAAAAGCCGAGAGAGCGCCTCGTGAGGCAGAGTTATTTTTCCAGACTACAACAACAACAGTTTTTGCCTGTATCACAGTTCGAGCTTCCGATGACCCTTTGACCTTACCCAGACGACGGATAATTTTTGACAGATTATCCGGCTAGGTTGTTGAAAAAAAAAAGGTTGTTGATCGGATTCACAGATAACGATTGAAGCATGTGAAGATATATTTTTTCAGTCGCTATCTCCCCAACCCTCACCCCCCCCCCCCCCCCCACAACTAAAGTAAAAAGAAAAGAAAGAGCCGAGAGAGTTCTTCGGAGTTTTACGTTTTTGACCTCTGACTTTGAATTTGACTTCTCACTTCCGACTCGCATCCTGGTGAATGACACTCGTCCTTTATCTTTTTGCCGATTCGGAGATTCTCGAGGAAGTTTCCAATTATACTATCTGGAAAGCGAGTTTTTCTTTCGTGAAAATTTATACCGGCCATCTGTACCAGCGCGAAGCTATAAGGTTGTCCTCCACAGTTTCGTAGTAATGGCCCCTCTCTAATTTCATACTACGATAGACTGCCCTTGTTCTGATACATCATATTTCTTCTTGTCTCCTTAATAGCTTATATCTATAATGCCATCCTATTCAGCATTATCAACGCTGCAAATGAGTACGTACAAATCGAGGGCTGGCTTCGTCTACACGCTGATCGGGATCATGGAGTAAAGTTTGTCCTGTCTCAGTTATGCCCCTTGGGCGTGCCTAAAAATCGGGACTTATTTACGGGAAGAAAATCTGGCAAAAAACGGTTAGGTTGACACCCACTTTTGTTTGCCTTTTTAAGTTGAGACCGGACCAGGGAACGTGTGTAAGAAGTTTAATTAAAATCGCTCTTACAGATTTTTCTGGAAATTGAGCCGAATTTGACCATTTTTCGACATTTTTAAGGGGTTTTCTAGGAAAAATGAAGCAAGCATGGAGAAGAATGTTCGAGTTTAAATTTTCTATAACATAGCAGTGGTATATCTTAAAATAATAGTTTCATCGTGCTCTTTCAGAAAATATATACATATAAGTGATTTGGGTTGAAGGTTTTACGACAACTGGTGGCCGAAAAACGGACCCATAGTCTATTCCATGCCGAATGAAAGAATCTCTGGAGTGCACCCTAAGTACAAGCGCGAATTTAGTACCCTCGAATAAAGAGACCCGGTGGAAGCGCTGCAAAGGATACACAACTTTTGTGACGTAAGCATTCATTTGTGTCCAAAGAAAGATTCAAGATTTCGTCGGGAACCATGACGATCCCTATTGGAAATACTGTGAGTCGTGGGTTCCCCACATGACAATTATTTGGCGGGAGATTTCACGTTGCGCTCCTAGACCTCCGTCTGATCGACGGAGGTAAAAATAAACTAAAATCCTCACCCTAGTACAATGTGAGGAGCAAAATAGGTATAATAGAGAAACTACGTGGTTCGGGAAGGTTTGTAAGAGATCCATTCCTGCTGATTGTTAATTCACCCTCCCTCTGAAGGGTTATTTCATTGCAAATGCATAATTGATGGGAAAAGACTACATATACATGTAATCATTTTGGTGATAGTCATGTTTCTCTGTGTGTTGTGATGAGAAATTATCAACTTTTCATAAGATAAACAGAACACTGAAATGCAGTAAGCTGGTGAGCTAATTTTTTTTGTAAGTGACCTATAACTTCACAGTTGGATGTTGGGGATAATAATGCCTTCTACAAGAACGTATATTTCTCAACACTGTATCATAGAGAGAGGAATCATTTTTCTTGCTAAGTTTTAACACTTGGCGCAACATCTAATTGGTATTATTTTCAATATTAAGGACAAATACAGGCATTTAAATTACAAGAACCTGAACGAAATCATGTTTCGTACATGTAAAATTCAAGAAGCTTAAATTGAACTATTTTCATTTCTTCCATGGAATAGTTTCAATAACTACAAATCCAGTAGCATAGATGACCGCATCCAGGTATTTAATTTCGAACATAATACTCAGAAGTGAGATCTTAATAATAATAATAATAAAACTTTATTTCAAGAGGGTGAAGTACAAATGTATGCTCAGTCAACAAACAATGCTGATCTTCCCTGTGGCCCTCACACACAAAACATTCACATGCCATTCATATCACACTCAAATGGTAGCAAAAACGATAACATTCATATGGACCATAGAAAACTATATACTTATACAATTTGGTATGCATCACTGTGAACGCAATACAGGCAAAGGAACATAAGTATACAATCTAGGGATTTAAGGAGATATTGTTGCACAAACACGGGGCTAGGGGCCGTATGAACCCATGTACTTCAAGATCCTCATGGTGCTCATATGAACAGTCACAATCAAAGCGTGACTGAGATACATCTTTTTTAGATGACGACTCTATAACGAATATTATGGATTAGGAATACTGATCAGCGATACGGATTTGATATTTTTGGAACATCATGATGTCTTGCCGGCATCATTGAAAACTGTTGACTGCTTCTCTCTTGCAGGAATCCAGCCGTCGTCCATTAGAGAAAATCCGCGTCCATAATCCAAAGACCTATTCCATTTTCCATATAACAGTATTAGCACCAAATTCAAAAAGACAATCATAGTATACATAAACATAGGCTTGTTTCCTGCAAGAGAGAAGCGGTCAACAGTTTTCAATGATGCCGGCAAGACATCATGATGTTCCAAAAATATCAAATCCGTATCGCTGATCAGTATTCTTAATCCATAATATTCGTTATAGAATCGTCATCTAAAAATGATGTATCTCAGTCACGCTTTGATTGTGACTGTTCATATGAGTACCATGAGGATCTTGAAGTACATGGGTTCATACGGCCCCTAGCCCCGGGTTAAGCGGAATTAGACACAAGTTACGAAACGTAGCGCCATAGATCTTGCACGCTACGTTCGTATTTTGCTATCAGCATGCGATATGTATCGCCAAATTTGAGAAACTTTGAGTGTAGGCGCTTGGTGGAATAGCCCTGTTTTTAAGTTTCTGCACCAATGTTTTGTGACGTTGATTAAAATCGTCACATTTAACACAGGATCTAGCAAATGCTACTAAGCGAGATATGTATACGCCATATGCAGGTCCCACTGGAATATTACTATCCAGAAAGGGATAGTTTACGATGTCGAAATTGTAATCATCTCTTTTGTCATAAAGTCAACGAGAGAGAATGCCCGCTTCATTTTTATAGAGATAGAGATCTAAATAAGATGTGCCTGTAGGGCTATCTGTAGTTTCCTTCAAATCCAGTGAAGGTGGATATATATCCTTCACTGCGTCATTTATATAGCGATTATCCACAGCGAGAAGATCGTCTATATAGCGTTTGGTGAATGAGAAGGAACGGGCTTTGAATGGATCGGTTTTTGAAAGCGCCTGCATATAGTCATATTCATAAGAGAACAGATACAGATCAGCCAACAGGGGTGCACAATTAGTACCCATTGGAATACCTATATGCTGCTGATATATTGTGTTGCCAAATTTCACATAGATATTTTTAATGAGAAATTCAAGCAACTCTATAAACAAAGAAACATCCCATGAATGATATCTCTTGTATGTAGTAGAGCTAAAGAATGCTTTATGGCTTCTGATATTAATATATCTACGATCAGTTTTCTTGAACACATATACTAGTAATGAACTTAGACGGCCAATACGGTCCTGATGAGGGATTGTAGTATAGAGAGTCGAGAAATCCCATGTGGATACATGTCTGTACGGTATGATCCACATACATTCAACGCAAGAGTTCTTAGAAATAATGGCGCAATACCTTTCCCAAAATGCTTTTACCTCCTGAAGGGCCCTCGTCAATAGGGTTGAAAGAAGCTTGGTGGTGCAGCTTCTAGAACCAGCTATGAATCTAGCTTTGTATGGTGATTTATGCATTTTGGGAGTCCAGTATAGTTTTGGTATGTCGTTATGATTGGTTGGAAGACAAATACCTCTTTCCCTGAGAAACTTTTTGTGATTGTTAAATAAATCTTCTAGAGTAAATGCAGTTTGGGAGCAAGTAGACGTATTTGATGAAGGTATGTCTACACTCAATTCTTTAACCAGCACCTGGTAATAGTAATATTTACATATGAATATTATATTATTCGGAGCTTTGTCTGCTGGGACTATGACGAATTTACTCTGGAGATTTGCTAGAACTTCTTGCGAATTGAGGTTTCTCAGTACTGGCTTTGCTTGGGGAAGAGTACTTCTGTTAATATGGCGGATTGTTTCAACGACCTTGCTCTTGGTGAGGTCCAGCCAATCAGCGAGTACTGTAGGTTCAACTTTTTCTCGCTTAGACCAATCAATAACGTACTGTTCCAATGCAGACAGGACTATCTTCTGGTCGGCCTGCAGATTTATTCTTCTTGGCTCTCTATATTTAGGTCCTTTCATCAGGAGTAATTTCATATCCTTATCACTCACCACATCAAGGTCACCAGTCACAATATGTTTGCATGGTGTATAGATAAAGTCCAAACGACTTCCCTTGGGTCTGGCATTCACCCGCGAAAGTTAGCGAGAGTACACGAGTGTTCGCTAGAGTTGGGCTTTTACGGAGAACCCCAAGGGTGAGCGACCTGGGGCTTTCCCTCAACATTAGCCCTGGGGACAGGCCTTCGCCCTAGCGTAGACTGGGGGTTTGCACTCAACATTATCCGTTAGGGTCGGACGTTAGAGTATGTAGCCCAATTCAGAACATATTTGCACAACCTTTTGGCAATACGTTTACAGTATTGAGTACAGCCGTGTGGTCATATCGTTCAAGTTGCCACATGAACAGGTACAATAAAAGCGTACCTGAGATACAACAAACATCACGAATCATTAGATTCTTGGTACCGGTATGTACTTTAGAATAGGTTAACGGGAAGACTATACTGTGAAGTCATGTGGCTCTGTCAGTATGTCGGCACCTCTTCCCACTTCCCTTATATGTGTTGTAATTGTGTATATTTTACCTATTTACCAGTCCCCACAACTCACGTCCATAAAGGAGGCTTAACCATTATTTCTAATTTCAGATCGAGATCAAGTGTATGAAGAAAAATTGGAACTGCTTTGGAAGTTGGCGTATTACCGCGGAAGTTCCTCGGAAGACTTGACCTCTGTGCTATATATAGACTGTGCTGAGTGGACAATCCATCAATTACACCATGTTCTCCTGCTCGACCTGTTCGCAAACATTCACTCGCCAGCGTAATGTACAAAGACATCAACGAACCCTGCATGGAAACGCCCGACCGCTGTTCGCCTGTACGACCTGTACACAGACATTTACACGGCGGGATGCTTTACAGCGCCATGAACGGATTGCCCATGAGTCAGCGACGCATCTATGCGAGACGTGTGGCAACCGATTCAACCATCCGAACCAGCTGAGACGTCACCAGCACACCCGCCATGGACGCAACACACCACTCATTCAGCCTCGTGTGGAGGAACCCATGGAAACGGCTGACACACCGGAGCCCATGCAGATCTCAACCCCTGCTACACCGGAGCCCATGCACATCCCACCACCTTCCAGATCCATACTGATCCCGGCCCCTGAACCCGTGGAGATTTTGCCGTTCTGCAATGAGGAGGGTCAGTTTATCAATGACCCGGTGGACGTGCCCAGCGACATATTTGCTGAAGACGATCCCGTGAGTGACATGTATCGACGCCATTGGCCCAATATCCGGCATTGCTTCCATCGCCGGTGTCGACAAGACATCATGATGTTCCAAAAATATCAAATCCGTATCGCTGATCAGTATTCTTAATCCATAATATTCGTTGTAAAGTCGTCATCTAAAGAATGATGTATCTCAGTCACGCTTTGATTGTGACTGTTCATATGAGTACCATGAGGATCTTGAAGTACATGGGTTCATACGGCCCCTAGCCCCGGGTTAAGCGGAATTAGACACAAGTTACGAAACGTAACGCCATAGATCTTGCACGCTACGTTCGTATTTTGCTATCAGGCATGCATCCCTTAGTAGGCGGCACCAATGGACCGTATACTGACCGGAAATGTTTATTCCGATGTCTGGCGATTCATTTGGACCAGGTACCAGCCAGAAAGTGTGACCGTGCCGCCAACGAATACTACAAGGCCTATTTAAAAGACCAAGAGATTGAACCTCACCATTTCCGTGGCGTGCCATTGAGTAAACTAGACGTGGTCGAAAGGTTGTTCGAGGTCAATATTTTCGTCTACAACCTCACCCGTGAATCCGACGACCAATTCATCGCCCACCTAGTCCATCGGTCACCCGAGCGTTATACCACGACCCTGAATCTCAACTTGTACCAGGACGGGACCGTGGGGCATTTCTCGTACATTATGGACCGGTACAAATACGCCCAGCCCTACAGTTGTGCCAAATGTCACCGCGTCTTCAAAGAATCGTTCACATTACATAGGCACGAGAAGACGTGATGGCGCCGTCAAACGGAAGTACCCTGGCGGCGTCTACCACAACACCCCGACCGTCTTTGAAGAGCTCGCCGACGAAGGCATCGACATTCCCATCGAGCAGCGCTATTTCCCGTTCCGTGCCTGTTACGATTTTGAATCCATTCTTCAACCCATGGAAGCGACCTCGGCGAAAACGCAATGGACACAGCGCCACATTCCACTCAGTGTGAGTATCCATACCAACGTACCCGGGTACGACACCCCACTGTGTTTGGTCTCCATGGGTGATCCCAATGAACTGATTGCCCGGATGATGGAGTATTTGGAGACTGTGAGTCTAGCCAGCTTCGAGCACCTAGTTTCCACCTTCCAGTATGCCTTAGACGTGCTAGACTCCCGTATTACCACCCTTCCCCATGACATCGAGGATATGGAGACTACCGGGGATATCGAGAACATCGAGGATACGGAGATTACGGAAGACACCGAGGAGGAGGACACTCCATCACCCGTCAAACCACCCAAGCCCTATGGTCAGAAACTGAAGTTGCGCTTGCTGGAGAACTTGAGTCAGTTGCCCGTCCTCGGGTTCAATTCGGGGCGTTACGACCTCAATCTCATCAAAACCTTTTTGTACCCGTATCTCGCCAAGGCCGGCACCGTCAAGTTTGTCATAAAAAAGACCAACGACCACGTGGCCCTTGCCACCACCACGCTTCGTTTCCTGGATGTGCGGAATTACCTGGCACCCAATTAAAGTTATGATCACTGGGTGAAAGCATACGACTGTACCCAGACGAAAGGTTACTTCCCGTACACCTATATGACGAACCTGGACCACTTAGAAGACACCCAGTTGCCACCCAGGGAAGCGTTTTACAATGACCTGAAAGGGGAAGCTCTGCCGGAGGCCACCTACATCGAACTCCAACAAGTGTGGAACCGCCACAGCATGAAGACGTTCCGAGATTTCCTCATATGGTACAACAACTTGGATGTAGTACCGTTCCTTGAGGCAACAGAGAAGATGTTCCGGTTATATCAGTGTATGGGCGTGGACATGTTCAAGGACTGTGTAAGCATTCCCGGACTCACCTTGCGGTACCTCTTCCACGATCTGCCCACCTTCTTTTCACTCATTGATCAGAAAGACGCGGACATGCACACGTGCCTGAAACAGAATATCGTATGTGGGCCGAGTATTGTGTTTCATCGCTACCATGAGCAAGGTGTCACCCATATCCGAGGAGGGAAACTCTGTGATAAGATCATTGGGTTTGATGCCAATGCCCTCTATCTGTCGTGCCTCGCTAAGCCAATGCCAGCAGGTCATTACATCCGGTGGCTGCCCCAAGACAATCATTTCAAGGCGCAACGCAACACCAAACATCTAGCGGAACACTGGCTCGATTAGGAGGCCCATCAACGGGGAGTCTCCATCCGTCATCAAGCCAATGCCACCGAGAAGCGAATCGGTGATCGCCGACTCCCTGTTGATGGATTTTCCTTCATCGACAACAGACCGACTGTGTTCCAGTTCCATGGGTGCTACTGGCACGGACATGAGTGTGCCTATGCCAGGGGTCGCTACAATGATCGGCGAGGACTCAGCCCTCAAGCCCTGCGGGAAGAGACACAGAAAAGCCGAGATTACATCAAGGGGCTGGGCTACGATTACGTTGAGCTGTGCGAGTGCGAGTTCAAACACATGCAACAGACCCAGCCCGAATTGCGGGAGTTCTTGCAGACCTACGACCGACCTTTGGATTGCCACTGGACTCGCACCACAGCCCAACTCCTTGACGCTGTACGCACCGAGCAACTCTTTGGCTTTGTGGAATGTGATATCCACGCCCCCGAGCACCTGAAACCAAGGCTTGCTGACTGTCCACCTATATTCAAGAACACAGAGGTAGTAGTCTATAGAAGAGCCAAGGCATCTGAAATTAAACAGTAGGCTGGTTTATTATATGCCAAACAGCAACCGTGTTTTGAGAGAACCCCCATAGAACTATATATTTTCTGAAAGAGTAGGCTCTTGCCATGAAGTTGAGACAGATGTAAACATAGCTGACCGAAATCAGGGTCCCCATAACCCCTACTGAACATGCCCCAAACTTCAGGAAAATCCTCTAAATTTGGCCCAAAATAGGTCATATTCTCTCCCCATCACAGAAAAAACTTGACAATCGATTGCTTTGAAACTCACCGACACTGTGCCCAGTCGAAGGATCAACAAAAATTGGCAAAGAAAATCGGGGGTCGCCCACGCGGATTTCAAGCTCATTTCCCCACTGCAAAATATACCATGTGCTCGCAAGCAGAAAAAGGCCCCAATTTACAGCCACACTTTCGCACTTTTGCCATTTCTGGATCTATTTCAAGAACATGATCTAAAACAATTCAGCACCGAGAAAACGTGTAATGAACGTGTGTTAGATTTAGTTTTAGGTTCCTCGGAAAGCATAAAAATAGAATCCACTGATCCTGCCGTTTCATCAAAACATTCTGCCATTCAGGGTCACTTTTCTATTCCGGTGAATAGAACTAAAGAAAAACAGCCCGGCAGAGACAGACTTGTTTTTAATTACAGGAAAGCGGACTTTGAGCACATGCGAAAGCTACTCTCGTGTATAGAATGGTCTATACTCGACTCATTCAAGACAATAGACGAACAATTTACTTATTTCTATGACCTTTTGTTCTCTGTAATCAAGGACTGTGTACCCAAAGTTCGTGTTCGTGGTCGTAAATTTCCGCTGTGGTATGACAACGACCTCGTTGCTCTCGTCCGTGAAAAAGAACAAGCCTGGCGTGATTACGTAAAACAAGGGAAAAACAAAAGCTCCGAAGAATATAAAACGTTCTCTGAACTACGTAAGACTGTAAAAACTGTTCAGAAATCTAAATATAAAGAGTATATAACAACAATTGAGGAGTCAGTTCAAGACGACCCTAAACGCTTTTGGAGTTTTGTGCGGGGCAAACGAAAAGAAGGTTCAATTGCAAACTCTATGTCTGATGGTGAACACTCGTCAACTGACGCAGAAGAAATTGCCTCAATGTTCAATAAACATTTCTCCTCTGTTTTTAATCATGAAGTTGTGACAGATTTTCCTGAATTTAACACTGACAACCCTGAATCGTTTTCATCTCTTCATATCAAATATGATGAGGTGCTTGATGCACTAAAAAACTTGGACACGAATAAATCCTGTGGTTATGATGGAATTACCGGAACTGTCCTCAAGACATGTGCAGAACAATTATATGTACCATTATGTAATTTATTTAACATGTCACTGAAGTCTGGAATTTTTCCTGAAGTGTTAAAAAATGCTAATGTCATTCCAATATTTAAATCTGGCATCAAACAAGATGTTTCCAATTATAGGCCTATATCAAAAATCTCCATTATTGGTAAAGTATTTGAAACTGTAGTTAGCGTACACTTTAAGAATTTTATCAATCCAGTAATATGTGAAGAACAACATGGTTTTGTATCACATCGCTCTACTGTGTTAAACTTAGTTACTTTTACTGATATTGTTACAACAGAAATAGAAAAACGTAACGAAGTACATACCATTTATACAGATTTTACCAAAGCTTTTGATTCTGTAATTCATTCTCTATTAATACACAAACTTAAAGCTTATGGTATTTCAGGAAATATGTTGAATTGGTTTTCTTCCTATCTGCACCAACGAAAACAACGAGTTACAATTAACGGTGCGTTTTCGAAATGGAGTTATGTATCGTCCGGTGTGCCCCAGGGTTCCGTCTTGGGGCCCAGTCTGTTTTTAATGTACATCAATGATATTCCGTCTACTCTCAGATACACTAAATGTCTTTTATTTGCTGATGATGCTAAATTCTTTAAAACCATCAAATGTAGTAGAGATTGTATTTTGTTACAAGAAGATATTGAACGTCTAGGCGAATGGTGTAAGAAATGGAAACTAGCCCTTAACATTGCTAAATGTGTATTTATTAACTTCACTACAAAGCATAAAACGACTGAATTTGTGTATAGATTATATGGAGAGTGTTTGATGTGTGTGAAAGAAGTGAAAGATTTGGGTGTGATTTTAAGCCATAATTTGTGTTTTAAATCTCATGTTGAAAAAGTTATTAGTAAAGCAAAGCGAATGCTTGGTTTTATTAGACGGAATTGCAAATCATTTACTGATACTAAGGCAATCAAATCTCTGTATATATCACTTGTCCGAAGCAAACTAGAATATGCTTGCGAAGTGTGGAGTCCTCACCAGAAAACTTTTATCGCACGAATTGAGACTGTCCAAAGAAAGTTTATGAAGTTTATGTGTTTTAAGTCCAATGTGTCATATTCCGGAGGTAACTATCAATTGTTATGTAAGCAGTTTAACCTCCCCCCATTAGAGAGCCGTCGAAATTACTTTTCTTTTATGTTCCTGTACCGCTGTGTTCATAGCCTTTTTAACTCTACTTATCTTACTAGCAGGATATATTACCATGTTCCGATACGCACTTCCAGGCAACAAAAAACTGTTTACCCTCCAGCTTCTCGTATTTTAATCAGAAACAATCATGTTATTTTAAGGTCTCAAAACATGTTTAATTCCCTGCCTAGCAGTGTAGATTTGGATATTTACAGTAGCGTGTCCGAATTTAAGTCTAAATGCCGTAAACATTGTTTTAATTAGCGCTATTTACAAATATACCCAGTTAATATTGTATGTATTGCCTTATGCATTTGGTATTTATTTATATTATTATTATTCATTTATTCTTTTTATATATTCTTGTTACTGTTATCGACTCTGTAATTGGGTCCAATGGGCCTGTTGAGTTTGATGTCCAATAAACATAAACATAAACTTCCATCTTCATAGAGAAGCATTGGCCAATCTAACTGGCAAAATACCATGTATTGATTTGAAGCAAATCAACCAGTCAACTGAATGATATTACAAATATTAATAAACAATAAGCCAATAAAAATTCTCATGGGGTCAAACCTGGTGGAATATTAACTTCAAAGAATTTGAGGGGGACCAAAAATCCGCAACTGTGGACTAAGCCCTTTAAGTGAAGGGTACTTTTTGTGGATTTTTTTTTATCTACTCCTTTCAATCTATGGGTCTGTACAAGTATAATGGTATATGACAGTCAATGGTTGAAAGTCATATTAAGATAAAACAGAGCCACAACTTTCCCCCTACCCCATTCATATTTTGACAGTTTTTGCGACGCCATTTTGTCAGGCTGGACCGCTATGTCAAATTTGAATATATTTGACTGAAAATTTTGCATTCAGTACTAATATTGTTTACTATTATGTTGAACACAATTCAAAACAATGATATTCACACCCAACACAGGACTGGAATTATGAAACAAGCACAGGAGCTTGGGCTAGAAGGGGGGGAGGGGTGGATAACTCTTAGCATGACAGGGGAATATCTGTTACATTGTGCATAGTATTGCCATCTCCAATGCTGGTTTTATGGGACGGGGTGGAGGTCGGGGTGGGGGGGGGTAGGGCTGTTTTAATGGTCCCAGAGGAATTATTCTGTGACACTAAAGCTGGGAAATTCCTGGGACAATTGGCACCCCCCTCCCGATAAAACACCAACATTGATGTTGGCAATTCTACACATCTTGTAACAGGTATTTTCTGGCCATGCTAAGAGTTACCCCTCCCCCCTTTCTAGTCCAAGCCCCTGTGCTGGTTCAATAATTTCAGTCCTGTCTTGGGTGTGAATAGCATTGTTTTGGATTGTGTTCAACTTGATAGCAAACAATAGTAGTTCTGGATGGAAAATTTCGAGTCAGATATGCAAATTTAATGTTACCTGAGAAAATGCCTGTTCTGTCATATATATAAGTGAAGGGTACTTTTTGTGGATTTTTTTTTATCTACTCCTTTCAATCTATGGGTCTGTACAAGTATAATGGTATATGACAGTCAATGGTTGAAAGTCATATTAAGATAAAACAGAGCCACAACTTTCCCCCTACCCCATTCATATTTTGACAGTTTTTGTGACGCCATTTTGTCAGGCTGGACCGCTATGTCAAATTTGAATATATTTGACTGAAAATTTTGCATTCAGTACTAATATTGTTTACTATTATGTTGAACATAATTCAAAACAATGATATTCACACCCAACACAGGACTGGAATTATGAAACCAGCACAGGAGCTTGGGCTAGAAGGGGGGGGAGGGGTGGATAACTCTTAGCATGACAGGGGAATATCTGTTACATTGTGTATAGTATTGCCATCTCCAATGCTGGTTTTATGGGACGGGGTGGAGGTCGGGGTGGGGGTGGGGGGGTAGGGCTGTTTTAATGGTCCCAGAGGAATTATTCTGTGACGCTAAAGCTTCTGGGAAATTCCTGGGACAATTGGCACCCCCCTCCCGATAAAACACCAACATTGATGTTGGCAATTCTACACATCTTGTAACAGGTATTTTCTGGCCATGCTAAGAGTTACCCCTCCCCCCTTTCTAGTCCAAGCCCCTGTGCTGGTTCAATAATTTCAGTCCTGTCTTGGGTGTGAATACCATTGTTTTGAATTGTGTTCAACTTGGGAGTAAACAATAGTAAAGCCTTGACTCGAAATTTTTCCATCCAGAACTACTATTGTTTACTATCAAGTTGAACACAATTCAAAACAATGCTATTCACACCCAAGACAGGACTGAAATTATTGAACCAGCACAGGGGCTTGGACTAGAAAGGGGGAGGGGTAACTCTTAGCATGGCCAGAAAATATCTGTTACAAGATGTGTAGAATTGCCAACATCAATGTTGGTGTTTTATCGGGAGGGGGTGCCAATTGTCCCAGGAATTTCCCAGAAGCTTTAGTGTCACAGAATAATTCCTCTGGGACCATTAAAACAGCCCTACCCCCCCCCACCCCGACCCCCACCCCGTCCCATAAAACCAGCATTGGAGATGGCAATACTATACACAATGTAACAGATATTCCCCTGTCATGCTAGAGTTATCCACCCCCCTTTTAGCCCAAGGTCCTGTGCTGGTTTCATAATTCCAGTCCTGTGTTGGGTGGGAATATCATTGTTTTGAATTGTGTTCAACATAATAGTAAACAATATTAGTACTGAATGCAAAATTTTCAGTCAAATATATTCAAATTTGACATAGCGGTCCAGCCTGACAAAATGGCGTCGCAAAAACTGTCAAAATATGAATGGGGTAGGGGAAAGTTGTGGCTCTGTTTTATCTTAATATGACTTTCAACCATTGACTGTCATATACCATTATACTTGTACAGACCCATAAATTGAAGTGAATAGATAAAAATAAATCCACAAAAAGTACCCTTCACTTATATGACAGAACAGGCATTTTCTCAGGTAACATTAAATTTGCATATCTGACTCGAAATTTTCCATCCAGAACTACTATTGTTTACTATCAAGTTGAACACAATTCAAAACAATGCTATTCACACCCAAGACAGGACTGAAATTATTGAACCAGCACAGGGGCTTGGACTAGAAAGGGGGAGGGGTAACTCTTAGCATGGCCAGAAAATACCTGTTACAAGATGTGTAGAATTGCCAACATCAATGTTGGTGTTTTATCGGGAGGGGGGTGCCAATTGTCCCAGGAATTTCCCAGCTTTAGTGTCACAGAATAATTCCTCTGGGACCATTAAAACAGCCCTACCCCCCCCCACCCCGACCTCCACCCCGTCCCATAAAACCAGCATTGGAGATGGCAATACTATGCACAATGTAACAGATATTCCCTGTCATGCTAAGAGTTATCCACCCCTCCCCCCCTTCTAGCCCAAGCTCCTGTGCTTGTTTCATAATTCCAGTCCTGTGTTGGGTGTGAATATCATTGTTTTGAATTGTGTTCAACATAATAGTAAACAATATTAGTACTGAATGCAAAATTTTCAGTCAAATATATTCAAATTTGTCATAGCGGTCCAGCCTGACAAAATGGCGTCGCAAAAACTGTCAAAATATGAATGGGGTAGGGGGAAAGTTGTGGCTCTGTTTATCTTAATATGACTTTCAACCATTGACTGTCATATACCATTATACTTGTACAGACCCATAAATTGAAGTGAATAGATAAAAATAAATCCACAAAAAGTACCCTTCACTTAAAGGGCTCAGTCCACAGTTGCGGATTTTT
>JAVTVY010008588.1:0-48464 GCA_036873755.1 Hanleya hanleyi
TCGCTCCCTTCGGCACAATATCCACAAGTTTTATTACAATCTGCGCCATAATGACCTCTGTCACATACTACAATTGAAGCATGATTCGTGTACAGGTTTAGTCTCTTTTGGTGGATATTTTTGGGGACCTCCAATCGCTGTACCTCACATCTTACGCTTGTGACAATAGTTTCAGTGCCAAATTTGTCATGCCCACAAAACCCACAAAAGACATCTCCCTGGATATAATAATTGCACGTTCTCTTCTATTAGTTATGATACATGTATATTCAATTCTTGGGGAACATGCGAGCATTGGGTTACAACACCCTATCAATGTACATAAACCTCTCAAACATTTCATGATGTTCCCACACATTGCTGACATCAGGTGAATAATTATATAATTATAAGAATAGATAATTTTAGAAAGAAGTAGAACCATGATTTATAAAAATATTCACAGTAGTATCATTTAAAATCTTAGACGGAGACACTTTTAAAATCCAGAACGATATGGCTCTGTACCAGTAAAAAATCTATTCGTATATTTAGGTTGTATGGACTGAAACTCAATCGAAGCCAACCCTACGATAAAGCATGTATCAATAATATATATGATATATGTAACCGTATGGACCATTAGTAGAGAACCCCGACATAATCCAGTCAAGCAGGTTTTAAAGGACGCAATGTATGATAGGTACATGTTATACGGACTACTCACTAGATTTCCAAAAAAAATACAGTACTTTTGACTATTGGGATTACCGGTACAGTACATCATGGGGGATTTCTACTGATGATATTAATTGTAAAACTGATGTTTTCTTTTTATATTATGTTATAAAGAGTATCCTTTTTGTTTAATTGCTATCGAACTGCCGTGTATTTTATCTTTGATTCCGGAGAAATACTAAATCAAGAGCGGTGACTTTGGGCACTCTCATGGATTAACTACATTTCTTGTTTATCGCAATAGGAACAACCGAGACGGCGATGGCCTGTTCAAAAGTATTTCAACACATATTCTGCTGTTCAAATATGAATAGTGAATCATCTTTCACTGGTGCTTTTTTTTTTCACTGGAGCCTGGTGCATTTTTTCAGAGGCCGAACTGTTTATTTTCTGTTGTAAATTTTAAGTTTTGTGTAATAGTGATTTGTCAACTATCCTAGGTCCAGTTTGATAGATAAGCCGGGTGTACGCATATATACCTGTTTTAGCTGTTTGTACTCTAGAGGTGGCAATTCATTTAGATTAAAAAATAATTATGAGTGATACGAATTTTACGAAAAAAACCATCGCGATGGCTTGGTACCACCACAGCCCAATTTTATCGTACAATAAACAAACATTTTGTGTATTGTATACCCATTTTAAATTGATGCTAAGGTAAAAGGTCTTTCAGTTATTCTCTTGTGGACGACGGCTGACTACTGCCTGTCGAATCAACTACAATATACATTTATCAATGAACATCTTCTGTATTATGACCAGCGGGAGTATCTGGTATTATAGTACCTGATGTAAATTCTACAAAATGTCTTGCTTAACCGTTGAATGTCATTACCGCAAAGCGATAAAGATGACAAATGCGCCACGGCGAGATCTGCTGAACCGAGAGTTTCCTTCCATAGCGCGTGTTTATACGTCGACCCGCCGGTGACAGAAACTAGTGAGTGTGATTTGGTAGTCGACTGAAATAAATTTGGCATCTTTTGGAAGGGTACGTAAGATCACTGAGAACGTTACTCTTCCGAATTACGCGACAAACAAGTCGAGGTCGAACAGTCGATCTGGACACGGCGTTTTTAAATTAACAACGGTCACGCAGCATTGAACACCATATGCTTATTTCATCGTACCATCCTCATTCACATGGTTATAAAGTCGGTACAATTCTGCGCGCTCGTTGTACATCACCAGTTCTCAAGCTGACAAATCGTCATATCTAACGCTACAACATGCAATATTTGTTTAGTGTGTCACTTTCTGTATAGGGCATGGCACGGAAACAAAAACCGTTAACATTTGCGGCTCCTTTACAGAACGATAATCGGATTGGAGTTTAACGGGACATTCTAATATAAATTTACCAATACTTAATATCTTACCTTGATCACAGTTAGCTGTATTCTTGTATCCTGCTGAACACCTGTATTTACCATCTGTCTTTGGACAAACACCTTTATTGCTACAGTGATTATTGTTCCAGCAGTGTCCACAAATTTTTTCACAACACTCTCCCCACTTTCTTTGAATACAATCTGAAAAATATATTATCACGTACCATACTTAACGAAAGTGAATATGATGTATCGCCTGCCTTATTTAACAAAACAGGGCAATCGAATTTGTACATGGTTAGGGTGCCAAGCCAAGATAGGGAAGACAGCCTATTATAATCGTTGAATTACTTTTCCGACATATTTTTGTTTTCACATTTATTTCTTAGACATCGTTGGGTATTTGAAAAATCCGACTGGATGGACATCGTGGATTTAGTCTAAAATGTTCAAAGTTCTTCACCCCATGGACGTTTGAGCTGATACATGAGTAACGTTCCACGCATGATCAATCGGGGTTTGGTCGAATCTGTGTGTCCGCCGCCGACCAATCAAGATTGTGGGATTTTCAAATTCTCTGTGTTGAATAGCGAAAATGAATTCGCAAGAATTTGTCCCAGACCAGAACCAAATCTTGTCGAAGATGACGGAAGATGGTGTTTCTCGTAAAAAATGGACATTTATCGACGTTGAGTTTCGTGAAGAATGACAAGGGTTTTTGTTACCCACATTTCATGAAAGACACTTTCTGCTTAATAATTAAATATTATGCAATACTGTTGGGGTAATTCTAAACCTCTTATACCAAATGCCAAAGATTTGGATACCACCCTAGGGCCTTCTACATTCCAGTTTGCCTCTGACTGCTCTTTACATTTTCACCAAAAGATTTTTATTAGTTTTAATTCCATAACACAAGCATAGCATATCATGTCATTTATGTACTTCCCCGTCTTTGATTTACATTGTGGTTGGGAGGTTGGACCGTTATGTAAGTATAAGGGTATTTCATAGAATGAAGGTTACAAAAACAATTATCATTTTATCTCAAGACACCTTGTACTTACCTTGTACATAATAGTACATATTATGCAATACTGTTGGGAACCCTAGAATTTGCGGGAACCCCGGTGAGTTGACTAACCAAAGACATTAGGTGGATACCTGAATCAATTTAAGAACGCCCATGCAGTTATTGATATGTATAGCCCAAACCTATCTGTTACCTGATAACTTGAGGGTGGCACCACCCTGGTGACATCAACTGCCCGTTCCCACTGGATACATCGGCGTCGGACGAGTCCTTTTGGACATGAGTGCTGCAAACGCACATTCTAACGGAAGGTACCGGAATAGCGTGCGCGGCATTGCTCACCCTGTTCATGAGAGTAGCCATTTCAATGCTAGCTGTCGACGCTGAAGGGTCCGGGAGATAATACTTTATGAGAGCAGACTCAGCTCTCCACTGAGCAGCGTCCATTATGTTACCAAGTAAATCTCCGTTAAATAACGCTTCCGAAGTGGTTACCGCGCTGGTCTCATGAGCTTGGCGAAAACAAAATCCTTAGTCTGGTCAACGGTATAGACCATTTGAATGGTTTCAACAATCCATCAACTGATGGTCTCTTTGGAAGTCGGTTTCTGGTTATTGATCTGATGGGTAATCCGCAAATGATTTCGAAGGTGTTTAGTAGCTTGGCTATAATACTTCAAAGCACGTACCGGACACAAAGATTTATGGCCAGGAGAAAATTTCCCTAGGTCAGCTAAAACCAGCCGTCTTGCGCTACGTTCGATAGTCTCCGTTTCCTAGCGAAGTCAGTTTGCGGCTGAAGTAGCAGACCTTCGCCCGTAAATTTGAGCGATAAGCGATTTACGTAAAACGTAAGTGATATTTCTCAGCGCAGAGCGCATGGATTGCAGATCTCCGTCGAGCGGACGCCACTGCGACGAAAAAGTGTCAAGATTCTAAAACTGGCTTGACCCATGGGTCACATAACGTACAGACATGTATCCACATGGGATTTCTCGACTCTCTATACTACAATCCCTCATCAGGACCTTATTGACCGTCTAAGTTCATTAATAGTATCTGTGTTCAAGAAAACTGATCGTAGATATATTAATGTCGGAAGCCATAAAGCATTCTTTAGCTCGACTACATACAAGAGATATCATTCATGGGATGTTTCTTTGTTTATAGAGTTGCTTGAATTTCTCATTAAAAATATCTATGTGAAATTTGGCAACACAATATATCAGCAGCATATAGGTATTCCAATGGGTACTAATTGTGCACCCCTGTTGGCTGACCTGTATCTGTTCTCTTATGAATATGACTATATGCAGGCGCTTTCAAAAACCGATCCATTCAAAGCCCGTTCCTTCTCATTCACCAAACGCTATATAGACGATCTTCTCGCTGTGGATAATCGCTATATAAATGACGCAGTGAAGGATATATATCCACCTTCACTGGATTTGAAGGAAACTACAGATAGCCCTACAGGCACATCTTATTTAGATCTCTATCTCTATAAAAATGAAGCGGGCATTCTCTCTCGTCGACTTTATGACAAAAGAGATGATTACAATTTCGACATCGTAAACTATCCCTTTCTGGATAGTAATATTCCAGTGGGACCTGCATATGGCGTATACATATCTCGCTTAGTAGCATTTGCTAGATCCTGTGTTAAATGTGATGATTTTAATCAACGTCACAAAACATTGTTGCAGAAACTTATAAAAACAGGGCTATTCCACCAAGCGCCTCCACTCAAAGTTTCTCAAATTTGGCGATACATATCGCATGCTGATAGCAAAATACGAACGTAGCGTGCAAGATCTATGGCGCTACGTTTCGTAACTTGTGTCTAATTCCGCTTAACCCGGGGCTAGAGGCCGTATGAACCCATGTACTTCAAGATCCTCATGGTACTCATATGAACAGTCACAATCAAAGCGTGACTGAGATACATCATTCTTTAGATGACGACTTTACAACGAATATTATGGATTAAGAATACTGATCAGCGATACGGATTTGATATTTTTGGAACATCATGATGTCTTGCCGGCATCATTGAAAACTGTTGACCGCTTCTCTTGCAGGAAACAAGCCTATGTTTATGTATACTATGATTGTCTTTTTGAATTTGGTGCTAATACTGTTATGTGGAAAATGGAATAGGTCTTTGGATTATGGACGCGGATATTCTCTAATAGACGACGGCTGGATTATGAATGACGGACTAGACGCTTGTAATTGAAAGGTGGTCTCGTAAGTACATTAAGGACCAATTTGAAGTTTCATCGGGAGCTAGTTTCGTCACATGAGGTCGTAGGTGGAACATGCCTTTGATCAGGTCGTCTAAAAGTTTGCTCTGTGTCAACTGAGACCTGTCTAGAAAACTATTGTCGATTCTCGCTATAGCAGACCAGTAACCAGATATTGCGACTAATAAACTTTTCTTCGTATAAATATACAAGGAAATCTGCCACTTCTCCTGGAGTGGTTTGAGAGGGATTCTTATTGTTTCTCCCGCACCTTTCTGAGAACAGACTGAGTTTAGAGTTATAAACCCGTCTGGAGGAGGGTCTTCTACATTGTGCCATGAGAGAGTCAGCTTGTTCAGAAAAGCCCTCCTGGCGTCAAGACTCAATGACAGACTCCAGGCAGTCAGTTTGAACATTCCTGGGTTGTCCTCAACTGTCCGATCGTGCCCACCAGAATGGAGTGATTAGAATGACTCGGCAATTCTCACTCCTGATGTTATTGAGAACCATAGGAATCAGTACAGATCGGAGGATACGCGTAAGCGTACATTCCTGACCACGGGAACGCTAAGGCATCCAAGGCGTGCGCCTTTGGATCAGGAAATAGATTCACATATATTAGGAGATTTCTGTCGTCCTTCGAGGCAAATAGGGGTCCAGCGCTGATCGAAGATTTGTCTGAGTACCAAGTCGTTCAGCTATGCGCAGCTCTCCGGGTCACCTAGTGCGTGATGCACCACTGGAAAAAATCCCAGGTCATGAAACATAACTGGTTCATCTCTTTGTTTATATACGATACCACCGTTGCGCTTTCCCACCTTACAAGCAAAAATTTCTCCCGATGTCCACATGCCTTGTGCCAGGTTCTCGTCACAGGACTAGATTCGATTCCGGTGGATGCAAATGGGTCCCCGTGAGGAGGTTATCCTAATTCCGCAACCAGCCGAGGCTGATAGTATGTTAGCATCGATCGGGATTGTTGGTTTAAACGACCCGTGGTCTGTTTCCAGAATGACATTAGGTACATTTGTATCGATCTGGGTCGAAGTGAAACGTAGTTGACCACTCATCCCAGACTGGCCAGGTGAACCAGAAGTCGCAAGAACTCTCTCACCGAGAGCGCCTGACAGGTGCAGAACACCGCGAGCGTCTCTTCCAGCAGATCTAGGACAGCCGGCGGTGGCTGGACAGGTGTGCGAACATATGAGATGGGGTTAGCGCTGACTTGGGTATGTTGACAATCCTTTCGCTGAGGAGCGCATGAAATAGTGTTAACCTGATCGCATAAGTGACCGTCGCTTTCGATCAATGGCCGATGATATCAACACCACACCTCTGTAGGAAGATTCACTACCTGTGTGAAAACCCAAGGGGTAGATGTAATTCCGAACGGTAACGCTTGACTGAGCTGGAAGTTTGGTGACCTGGGCAGTGGGTAGAGCGCACACAGCCTGACCCATCTACCCTTACCAGCGGGCTTAGCGGGGTTCCCAGACTCCTTTTTTCCTTCCCCTTGCCACGGTTACCTCGTCTGGGTGTTTTGGGCTTCGATAAGCCAGAGAAAGTCCTGAGAATCAACATGATCTTTATGCAGCGTTAGCTTCGAGTCTGTCGGCGAACAGCTCTTCTTTACCGAGAGGTAAGTTCAAGAGTCTCTTTGCGTGATCTTTGTTAGCCAGTCGAGAATCAGCCAGGAAGGGTCTCCGTCGGGCATTTTGGACCCGAGTTATCACTCTTGTCAGAAGATCAAACCCCGTTGCAGTAGCCAATTGCATACAATGGTAGAACTCTGGGGGTGCTTGAGAACCCAAGAGCGGAATCGCGTCCATGGAGCGCAACCGGGGCACGGCGCCGTCATCCGTACGCTACAGGGCAGTGACGTGCGACGCAAGCAGCATGTGCAGAAGGTGGCTGAAGGTGCGTAACCCGGTACGGACCGAACACGCTGGATGTTTGGATGTATGTCCTCCCGATGTTGACGTCCAGTCAGGAAGAAGGTGGACTCCCATCCAACCTTACGGGCCGCCTCCAACCGCTAAGTTTCGGACAGCGGGCGTCTGAAGAGCTCAGTGAACCCGGGCGGTGCAATCCGTAGGGAACGCTTGCTTTTTCCTTGCAGCACTGTCGAGAGTGAATCGAATGCTTGATCCGCGAATGGATCACCCTCTAACGAAGACAGCTCGGCCCGGCGGATCGGGGACTGCCCTGTTAGCGGTCGGTTCACGGGTTCTAACTGCTTAGTGTTTGGAAGGACGCCACATACTTCAGCAGCATACACTAACGACCTAGTCTAAGATGGTCGAGCTTCAGGCGCCGTGGGCCTCCCGGCATCCTCTGTTGGGCGGCAGTCCGCACGAGAGCCACATCGATGGTGTCATCGATGGTTTCCACATGCTCCTGATTAAAGTCAACGGAAGACGATCCTAGGTCACCCGAGGGGCGTGACCAATAGGACTGGATTTGTCCTCCGTCCAACGGGAGACTGTCGCGACCCATATCGGACGTGCCGGCTTTCAATGTTTTAACTACAAAAATTAAACGATAACGCGTTCTTGTTGTAGATTGTCAACATGGTCGTGGATGACCCAACATGTCAGACAATATATTTATAACGTTCAATGTAATTTGATAGTCATGGTCAGATAAGTGGTCAATGTTCAGTAGTTTTGTATACATGACTTTGTAATATCTTTCTGATTTAATTTCCGGAGTGTGTGTTGATGCCAACTAAAAGTATACGACTGCGTGGTATATAGCTAGGCACTTTCTGTGACGTAAATCTACGTTCGTTGTGAGGTCATGGGATGTCATCATTAATTTCCAAGAATCTAACGATTCGTGATATGTGTTGTATCCCAGGTGCGCTTTTATTGTACCTATTCATGTGGCAACTTGGATGATATGACCACACGGCCCCAAGCCCCGGCATAAGCGGTATCAGATACAAATCTAGAGAGCTGTGATGGAAATGCTCTGACAACTCGTATATTGGTAATTGGTGAGCTGTTTCGTTGTGACAACTCGTACACTGGCGATTGGTGAGCTGTATCGTCGTCAGATGAAAATCACGGCATTTAACTAAAAAAAATTAGGCTGTAAGGCCCGATGTCGACCCAGCATCAACTTCCCACAAATGCCAACATATATCAAAGACCAAAAGGTCTATACAGGGGGCGGGCCTCGGGGACGAAACGTCCACCAGCAGAATCTCGCCATATACAGGTAAAAATTACAACACATATAAGGGAAGTGGGAAGAAGTGCCAACATAATGACAGAGCCACATGACTTCACAGAATAGTCTTCCGGTCAACCTATTCTAAAACACATACAAAGAATCTAACGATTCGTGATATGTGTTGTATCTCAGGTACGCTTTTATTGTACCTATTCATGTGGCAGCTTGGATGATATGACCACACGGCCCCTAGCTCCGGCATAAGCGATATTAGATACATGTCCAGTCTTGCCATCGTCTATCTCAACATTTAGTAATGTTCGCACTTCGTTGCCCAAAATTTATTGTGATATTGATAGTAAAGAATCCATTGTAAGGATGAAGCCATTCAGTCAGCAGCCACAAATATTTCCTTGTGTGCGTGGGGGGATAAGCGTGCTCGCTTGTACCATATGGAATGTCATACATTTTCACTTGGTCTTAGGCACATACAAAAGGCTGATGTATCAATGGTTTAGTGAAGCAATCAACGTCTGTGTGGTGCAATCACTGTCGATGTGTCTTGTCCAATGGCGAGTTAGCGTGAACCTGTTTCGCGTTGTTGTGTGACCTGTGATTATGCATCTCGATGTTTAGGATTGTGCACTAAAGCACTCAAGAATATCTGTACATTGTAACCTGAACCTATTCTCCCATTTCAAGTCAATTAAATTAGCATTATTTTTCACTTCAAGCCACCAATGGGCGGCGGAATGCGAGAGCAGAGCGTGTGCGCTTAGGTTGGAAGGACGCAATTGAACTGTGATCATTGAATAAATGGATGGGATTGATGTTTCGTGTTCATAATCCAAGTCAAGCAAAAAAAAATATTCTGACATTTCTGACACACCTTTCAGTCCATGGATTTGAACGGCATCAATCTCCACATAGTCAGATTTATCACCGGCTGTGCAGTCAACCTCTATCCGTAAAGCGTCCACTTTACAAAAGAGAGCCTGTAATCGAAAATCGTATCCAGACGATTTTATTTCGATTCCGTATATCATGTATTTTTTCAGTCGACATATATATCCACATTGAAAATGACCTGTCTAAATTGTTTCTGAAAGTTATTCTAGGCTACTTCTGTTGGATATTAGATCTCCGTGACATGCTTGATGAAAGAAGAACAATTTGTAGAAAAGTATAGTTGACATTAATATCAAACATGATACATATAAATGGTTTCAATAGACATAATACCAGCAGTTAATCTTATTTCCTTGATAATACTATTAATATTGATACTTTCTCAAATACAATCATATATATCATTTATATCTCATATGGTTCCCCTGAGTTTCGTATAAATAGAAGTTTTGCCATAATTCGAGAATAGCTACCGTTCTACATGTGCTATCGGTGCCTCTTAAATTTACGCACCGCCTGCAGTGTACTGGTGTAGCCTAAAATATACTTGGGTAGTTTGCAGATGTCTCAAACGTGATTATTTTGTTTTATTTATTATTTTAATACAACAGGGGTTGTTTATCACGAAGAGAAGCAATTTCGAAATGTTACAGCTTATAGCTGTTCAATCCCACATAAACGACTGTCATTCACAATAAATTCAAAAGGCAAAATAACAGTCTATACATTTAAAATGGATGAAGTTAAAAAGTACCTTTATTTGTGGAGAGAATATCCTACTCTTCAAAATCTCAGTAACCGTATCATTATGGTACACAACTGACCATGGGTTCCCGTGGATACGTGCTGAAACCAATCGGACTCCACCAGCGCGGTATGTTTCAAAGATGTCGAACTTGCTCAAGAACAGCGCATCAGGAAACCCAACCTAAACAACAAAGATATTATATCTATATTATAATGCTCTCAGAAGAGCTAACAGTAGCAGAAAAAAATATCAGTTAGGCTACGCTACGGCGGTCCGAAAAATAGTACGCGAATCTACTGGTTTTCATATCAAATTTTCAAAGGAATTCCCACTCAAAAATCAAGGCTGCCGCAAAGTGACTCACTATGGAGAACTCAGCAAGTAATTCGCATATGCCCGTTGAAGGACTGAACCCATTCAGCAGGATGGTACTATAGATATCAACTAGTAACAAATGGAGAAGAATTTCCCAAAACGAGCGGTCCCAATTACTAGAAAATTAGATATTTGCCATTGTGTGGGAATTGAGCTCTCTCAGAGAGTACTCAACAGGTTCCAAATTAAGCTCGCTGAATTGATGGTTATCAGCTGGTGTAGCTGAAAGGAGACGGAGCTGTTATACAAAATAAAAGCAATCAACGGTACAATTCAGTTATGCACTGCTTCGTTTTTTGATACACAGCTAGGCGGATCTTTCCGAGACGAGGCGAAGAAATGTGATAAAAGAAGAAATTCAGCGATTCCCATCATGTAACCTTCATTTTTCATAGGTGAAATATGACTGATTTTACCTGCAGCGTCCAGAAAAACTTCATATGATTGTACCTTCAATAGCGCGAATATCGCATGAAATTATTCCGTAAGTACAACAACGACAGAAGTCACTCTATCAGTATGTCGGCACCTCTTCCCACTTCCCTTATATGCGTTGTAATTTTCAATAAGACTCATTTTCAAACTTTTCACAATGTCCACAACCTGCGTTCATAAACAGGTCAATCTGCACAGTTCCTAAGCTGACTTATGTGAGCTGTACCTTCTCTATGACGTTCTCGGACGATTTAAATATATAATGCATATTCCGGGGTTCATTACCACAAATTTGTTGATTTGGGTAACCCGTGGCCACTGTCGTGGGAAACTACGAAAAGCTGTTCGATGCCTTCTGAATAGCCCTGGCTGAAGAGATGGAGTTGTCGCAGAATGATTCGTTGCATATCGCTCCAATTCATTATATTTGAAGTACGTAGAAACATCTCCGATGAGAGCATTAAAACGGCGTTTTGATGAAAAATTCTGAAGACCTAGAACAGTTATGAACAGTATATTCTTCATTGATCAGCTGATTCATCTGGCTATATTTTTGTTGTGCATATAAGATCAGTGTTATGGGGAAAGAAAGTTGGTGAATGTTGAACTGATGTTATGCTGTTAAGTGTAATATTATTATACGAATTACAGAGGTTTCGATTTTGGTTTCAAAATATGTATCTGGTTTGTGTCTTGAAACGATATAAAATCACTAGTATGCCAAACGGTTTAGTCTTTCCTTTAGTGCACTCATTCAAAGCACTTCAGTATTTCAGTTTAATTTTGAAATGGAACATTTCACCAAGATACATCGGAAACATTTCGAGTACATCTCTTCTACAGGGAATAATAGTCGTGTTTTCAAATTCAGATCCATACATAATCACCTCGCCCGATTGACAGTTCCCAAACTGAACTGTGCATATCCAGTTCCTCCATAACTGTTTTAACATATTAAAACGAGAAAGCTGACCCTCTGCTGGATCAGATCGCCTTATCCTCACTTTGCCATATTTCCTAAATCCCTACCTAGTCTGTGGACTAGACTTGTATACAGGTACAGTGTGTACGATTCCTACACAAACCAACGAAGTGTTGTCTCACTAATTCCCATATAATCCTTTGCTAAAACGCGATTCGCACCTCGTTGACAGTTCCCTGAAACGATTAAAAGCTATATTTTATCTGTCGGTCAATCTTATCTATTCTCAACTTTAGGTCGAAATCTTCGTAGACTAAAGTTATATCAAGCAACACAAACATTGTAGGTTTATAGCAAATATCTCAGCATAACTTCATATCAAAACGTCCAACTAGAAGGTTTCAACTTAGGACCGGATCTTGACTTGAGTGGAGCAGTCCATTACTGAAAGTGTTAAATCGGTCCATTTCAATTTGTGATAGACTGTATAGTGACATCTCATCTGTGATGTAAGTAAGGTACATTGCTAAAGTTAGAGAACCAGAATCGTCAAACCTTCCTGACTGGTTCAAGCTATCTGTCCAAGTTTATAATTTACCTCCATATCTTCTCTGTAAACCCTTCCACCAGCTTTTGTGTGACGATGTTTGGGAAATAATATAATTCTGTTTTGGCCCCACAATTGTCATTTAAATTCCGGGGAGTACTGTCTTTATATCAAAAAAGGCGAAAATCGCTCTGAATAGAGCGGAATTTCGGTAGAGACAATAGTGGTGGGTGTTGCCATGCTGGTAGACTGATGCTTGAATAATAATATAATTATAAGAGAATTCAAGAGACAACACAACGATGATTTACGTGATAACCGTACCTGGTTGAGTTAGGGTAAGGCTTCTCCCCCTTGCCCTAAAATATAAACTTTCTCACACTAACCGTGCATAAAATAACCAGTGAGCACGCCCTTGAAAACATTATTTCTTAATTTAATCGAGTGAAGCATTCCTTTAAGCGAGATCGTATTTGAAGTACCACCCTTCATGAGTACATGATAATCTATGTATTTTTTAGGGATCGGTCAATGAGCAACATATCTCAAGATACCACTCATACATCAGAAGTAATTTAGAGGCCAAAGTGAAAGTTCCATCTCTCCCTATAAATTCCTATAAAAACAGTTAATATGCTCTCGTCGCCATCGTGGTTCATGCTGTTTTTGCTCAGTCGCCGACCCTTGAACCATTTCTATCTCGACAGGTCCACACTGCTACATCTATAATAAATCGCAGTGGCTTGTGCCTTGTTATGGCTCTGCGAGCAACCTCCACGGCTCTTGTGGATCTGCGACACACGATTCACAACTATTACTGTCACACCTTGCAGTGGCTATGTCAAACAATATGAAAATGTTTGTTTGGTTACCTCGTCTTGTAGCCTGTGCCCCGTCGTCGTCCTCCCATTCCCAGTATAACATGTATTTGTTTCATTCCCTAGATTTATTAAAGCCCAGACCTGCCTATTATGAATTAAGATATAACAGTCGTGGTGTGACATAATTGCTATTCAGATCTATGTAGAATTACCTGCGAGACACACCAGTATCCTGAAATGATGCTTTGCTTCTCGGATTTTGTACTTTTATCCTTGAATTTTATTGACACGAAACAGAATGAAAATTGTCCACAATTTGGACCCTGTTTTAACCACGTTTGTTTCTTTATCATTCTTAACGGCATTCTAAGGATGTAGATGTTGATATATCCTGATTTGGGAAAACCCACAAAATATTGCCTACAAGGGAGGCATGCACAGCAAGTATCTTATATCATGTACTCGCAAACAGGACCACGAAAACCATCCTAATTCAACGCAACATTAAACGGATGATGGAAAACGATACCGGCGTACTGACAGGAAGCCATAATACCCCAGAGACAAATACACTGACTGCATATTTCTAAATAACATCACAAGAACCAAAAGAGATCCCCATGATGATTTGTACCCAGCCACGCTTTCATTGTAGATGTTCATGTAGATATCTTGAATGACATGACCACAAGGCCATTACCACCGGTTTGAACGGTATTAGATACAGCTATTAGAGGGTGGTGATGTAATAGCCCTATCAAGTAATCTGGTGGAAAATGATGGAATATGTGATCGTCAGATAGAAAAAGAACGTCGTATTCAGAACAAATACCAATGAAGCCAGACATTAATCCTCAATGTGCTATCCGCTGTTTCCCAAGAAATTGAACATCCCTAATTTCATAATAGTGGAGATTTATGGCACAATACTTTCCTTCGTTAATAGCTGATATATATCGTAGGAACCCTGCTGGACAGTATCAGTCCTTTTCAAACGGGTATATCTGAATAGCTATTTTTGAGCATGCTTACAGAGCGAACTGAACAGCTAATTAAAATTTAGATATCATCAATTTGAATTGTTTTCCTTTATGGTGATAAAGTTTGTCAGGAAAAGGTCGAACCCGAGTTCTTTTGCCATATCGAACTGGCCCTTGAACGGGGAACATGGAAACAATTCAAACTAAGGCATTATTCGTCCACGTTTTCTCGGGATGGTGGACCAAAATAAAGACATTTTTCATTTTATGCAATTTTCAAGTAAAGTTGAAGGAAGTTCAGAGACGATTAGCCCGTTTCCTACAGTGGAGATGGTATACATTTCGAGAAAAAAAACAGATATAGAAAGTTTCCTTAGAAGATTTTAAAACCATTTATAGCCAAGAGCGAAAACGATTGTCTATTTTCTGCAGCACAGAAATTTACGAGATTGGCATGACGTCGATCTTACCGTCTGTTTGTGCTATAATAAATGCTCAATGCTAATCAAAACATAATTATCTTACCGGTTTCAACTGTGTCATCATTCCAGGTTTAATTTCCCTCGAGCGGTTCTGTACTAAAGAAGGCAAACAGAAAGAAGGTAGAGAGAAAAAAAAAGTCTAGGTCATAGTCAGAAAGATTGTCATCATTACTTCTATGAACTGCGCTTTATCCACATGTTTTCCAGCTTTGTCTTGGGCCCACGCATGCCCATCGTCTCCATACTTGGGATAGACATCATTTGGCCCCAGAACTTGTGTTGCTGAATAGCTGAAAGAGAATATTTTCATTTACATATTACATATTATTTTCATTTACACATAACATATGGCAGCCATTTGAGCCCTCAAATTCAGACATGTACATGTAGGCTCCATCCTGGCTCCAGTTTTAATTATCGATTACACTTGGCATTCTAAGTTAGCGACGGGTACATTACTTCGTATTGGGGGTCAACGTCTATATAATTATTAGAATCATTGCTGTATGTTTTTATTCACAAGTAGTTTTATGGCAAACTCGACCAAGCGAAATCACACTGTTATTTCGTGATACATATTCATATAATTTGCATGACAACAACAACAACAACAACAACAACAACGGATACATGGTGTTAATCAAGCGCGTATGAAACCAGTTTATCTGTATCGACATTTCCCCAAGAGCATTGCCTGATACCATATATTCCTTGCATAGAATCAAAAATGTTTATACGGTATACGTACGGTATTGTCTATGAGCCAATGAAGCAAAATCGTCGTCCCATTTACACATGGAGCTGACCAAATTTTGACAATACACCATGGAAGTGTAGGTTATTTGGGATAGCCCAGGTGTGGCAGCAGAAAAAGTTCACATAAGCGTTCACACCGTTTTGGTAGTAGTATCATCTGAAAGATTTTTACCCCGAGTGAAAAGTGACATTAAGCGAGATAAGGGGGTTAGGATACACGTGGGGATTAGGATGCACGTCGATGGGAAAGCTCCTGCATTGGTAATCGAAATATACAACTTTTGAGACTTCCCGATGCAAGGTGTCGTAATAACGCCATAATAACATTCATTATATACACAAATATCACCGTTCTTTTGTTCAGTTAAATATCAAGGTGAAAAGTTATTTACTACTTTTTTATTTGAGCTTCTACATGTTATTTCAATTCCGTAAAATGTGATGCGGCCATGACTGTGTTGATTCGCATTGACCCTGTTCCATATATTTCCAGCCTCATTTAGAACAGTTGATGTTGCAGATGTACGTTGTTTACCATGTGACATTCAAGCGATTGAGTATCAGACCATCAAAATATTTCGTGTATAATAATATAACAATATTCTTAATGATGAGGTTACGTCAGCAGGCATCTGTCGGGAACCATAAACACATACCGACACGTGGCTGTGGGGTCTGTGTCCATGATTATACAGCTGTGGGAGATACACATATCTATTCAATACGGTTAAAATCGGATTGGGAGGGGGTGGTGGGTCGGGAGATGATTCAAATGGACGTGTGTATATAGGTGTGTTAGTGAAAATATAATCTAAGAAGATATTACAAGCGTCTAGTCAGTCATTCATAATTCAGCCGTCGTCCATTAAAGAATATCCGTGTCCATAATCCAAAGACCTACTCCATATAACAGTATTAGAACCAAATTCAAAAAGACAATCATAGTATACATAAACATAGGCTATTTTCATACAAGAGAGAAGCGGTCATGTTTTAAATGATGCCGACAAGACATCATGATGTTCCAAAAATATAAAATCCGTATCGCTGATCAGTATTCTTAATCCATAATAATCGTTGTAAAGTCAATACCCAGAGAATGATGTATCTCAGTCACGCTTTCATTGTGCCTGTTCATATGAGCACCATGAATATCTTGAAGTACATGGGTTGATACGGCCTCTAGTCCCGGGTTAAGCGAAACGTAACGCCATAGATCTTGCATGCTATGCTCGTATTTTGTATCAGTATGCGATATATCGCCAAATTTGAGAAACTTTGAGTTAAATTTCTGCAACAATGTTTTGTGACGTTGATTAAAATCGTCACATTTAACACAGGATCTAGCAAATGCTACTAGGCGAGGTATGTATACACCATATACAGGTCCCACTGGAATATTACTTTCCAGAAAGGGATAGTTTACGATGTCGAAATTGTAATCATCTCTTTTGTCATAAAGTTGACGAAAGAGAATGCCCGCTTCATTTTTATAGAGATATAGATCTAAATATTATGTGCCTGTAGGGCTACCTGTAGTTTCCTTCAAATACAGTGAAGGTGGATATATATCATTCACTGCGTCATTTCATTTATATAGCGATTATCCACAGAGAACAGATACAGGTTATTAGTACCCATTGGAATACCTATATGCTGCTGATATATTGTGTGGCAAAATTTCACATAACTATTTTTAATGAGAAATTCAAGAAACTCTATAAACAAAGAAACATCCCATGAATGATATCTCTTGTATGTAGTAGAGCTAAAGAATGCTTTATGGCTTCCGACATTAGTATATCTACGATCAGTTTTCTTGAATACATACTATTAATGAACTTAGACGGTCAATAAGGTCCTGATGAGGGATTGTAGTATAGAAATCCCATGTGGATACATGTCTGTACGGCATGTGTCCTTTAGTATCAAGTTCTTCCGTTAGACGTTTTTCAATATCCACATAAATTCACATCAGAGTTTTCAGAAGGGCCCTCGCCAATAGGGTTGAAAGAAGCTTGGTGGTGCAACTTCTAGAACCAGCTATGAATCTAGCTTTGTGTGGTGATTTATGGATTTTGGGAGTCCAGTGAGTATGATTAGTTGGATAACAAATACATCTCTCCCTGAGAAACGTTTTGTGATTGTTAAATAAATCTCCCGGAGTAAATGCAGTTTGTGAGTAAGTAGACGGATTTGATGATGATATAGTAATATTTACATATGAATATTATATTATTTGGAGCATTGTCTGCTGGGACTATGGCGAATTTACTCTGGAGATTTGCTGGAACGTCTTGCGAATTGAGGTTTCTCAGTACTTGTTTTGTTTGGGGAAGAGTATGCCTCACAAGTATAATGGTGCAGGGTTAGTAATCACTTGGTTTTTATTTCTGTGAAATATGAATTAATTATCGAATTTAATTAAGTAATTTTATTTTTTTAAATGCTATGTGCACGAATAATGGCCAATTAACTTAACTATGATTTTATCTAAAAAATCTGCTCTCTTCGACCTAGCTAAGATTCATAGCGTCTCCCTTCCCTCACCGCTATACCGACGACAAATACATTTCCCTGGTGGTAACTCGAACATCGCCATGGCGCACTTAGTATTACCTTTGCGCCCTATTGGATCTTCATTAACTTGAGAAAATATGCCGCCATGAATAAAAATACCATAATCGATGTTGTGATCATCATCCCCTGTATACACGGGCTCTATTATGACGGAAATGCCCATCTTCTTGACCCTCGATTTCAGGTGATTTTGAGGCTCCATAGGAATAATTTTAACGTCTGTAGTTAATATATGACCGACGACGGGCCATTTAGTCTGTTATTTCTGTATTTTTATTCATGGCGGTCAATTTTCTCACCTTAATGAAGGTCTAATAGGGCGCAAAGGTAATAATAAGTGCGCCATGGAGATGTTCGAGTGACCACCAGGGAAATGTATTTGTCGTCGGCATAGCGTTGAGGGAAGGGAGACGCTATGAATCTTAGCTATCTTCGACCTACTTTTGTGATATTTCTTTCCACATGGTAATACTTTGGCCAACGTTTTTACCAATTTCCGTCAAGTTATTCATCTATAATCACGACACTTCGTCTCGTCATATCCAACCTACTGATCTACTTTTATGGTTCTTTACATTATTGGTCAAGAATACTCTAAATGACATTGTTGAAATAAATTGGATAATCGTTCCATTTCAGTCAGTGATAACCTTTCATGGTTTCCAATAGACTTTGTGGTCAAACTGTAGTTTTTCGAGGTCTCTTCCAAAGACGATGCGCAAACTGTGATATCTTAAACATGATATGTTTTTTTTAACGAACCAATGGAGAAATAAAGTTTCAAACTCAGACGAAAACTCAAAATGACAGAACGAATGGACTATAACCAAAAACCCAAGATTTGAAAACTCAATCAAAAAATGAATATCAACTGAATTAGCTTCTCTGATGACCTTACAGAAAAACCTTACTATGTATTTATACCCGTCATGCCACACCTGGGCTAACCCACACACCTTAATCTCGGAGACCGCAACTTCAAATTTGGTAGGCTTCAAACGCGACGAAAATCGAGGGCTCTTGCCTCGCGTTAACTCCCGGCCTAATTCATTTTCCATTTTCTTCAAATTCAAATGAAATATTGTAAATACTTGAGAGTACATGTATATTGCAATTTCCTATGTTCTCAAAACCATGACCTGGGGAGAGAATTGTCCAGAAAGGCATCTAGACTATGAATCTCGAGATTTATTGGTTCCCTTAATAATAATGCCTGGTCTTGTGGCAAGTAGATGATCCAGAAAGATCACTGTGAGACGCAATCTGACACAGCGTGCATGGATCAGCATTGCCCATAAAAAAAAATCCTGAGCGTTTTCGCAGGGTGGATATTCGATCTGGTTGAATGTGCCCCGATCTCGATCGAATTATTACCGACAGGACAATTCACAATACATGCTGAGGGAAATTGGTTGGAATTTGCCAATAAAGAGGTGAGTACCCAGAATTTGACTCTGCCACATTAGGCGACTAATACTGCATTCTCACCATAGGTTTCAGATATATTGGTTTCCTCCGTCGAGGTATAGAAGAAGAAGATCTACGTGTCCCTGGTATGTTTGGTAAAATGTTATATCAATCTAAACTCATTGCTGAATCTCGTAATATATCCAGGAAATATTATGCAGTATCATGTTCACGAGATTACGTTAGAATTCATCTATAAATTAACTTCAGTCGTTTTCATCAATTCGATGATATTTCATTCACAGCGGAACACAACCCAAGAGTGATGTTTGGAGCAAAAGCTGGATCTCAGATATCGTACACAGCACAGAGGATTATCTGGTTCCGTAAACGAAATCAGTCTTCAACTGTTGGGCTCCACAGCAGCCGTGACCGATTGATCTATTCGGTATGAAAATATGCGGCATTCACCCCTTTATTACAGAGCATAAACGACTTCCGGTTTCGGAAAAAGCGCCCTCTATGAGGCCAAGTCTATTTTATTATCTGTTTAACCAACCGATCTACTTTGAAAGTACTAAATAAAATTAAACATTCTATTTGAGAAGTGATTGCGATTTGTTCAGCCAATTATACAATGTCAGATATGGACATCTTACGGTAACAGAAATTATGCTCTTCACTATGGACATCATTGGCCTGAAATCCATTCTCAATGCAGATATACTCTTCCTATCGGCTAGGCCATTCAAAATATTTGTTTGCCTTGGTATAATGTACCTCCTTGTTTTATACCTTAATTGTGATATTCAATATATTTTGTATTATGTTATAAATGTTACTGGTACAAACCATGAAAAATGCCATTCATGATTGTATTTCGAGGGCCTGAATATCTGTAGTGATTGTAATAAAAGCACTTCAACTTGATAAATATTGTGTTTTCCCATTGATTTCACATTATTCACTGCTATTCCCTCTTTCAGATATCCGATTTGTCGGGCTACACCCCCCCCCCCCTCCTCCCATTAAAACAGCTAGCCAATTAGGCTGAAGAAAATATACCTTGTAAGGGCCATTCCAAAATTACATAACGCGTTTTTACATTTTAGCATCAAAGAAGATAACGCCATATGAACGGGTTACCTAATTTTAGAATGGTCAACTACATTGCATGTAAAAAGCAATACCTTGTTAATTTCCTTAAGTTAACGACGCAAACACATTTGTCGATGAGAGTGATATTTAATAGGCCTACCCAGACAAACACATTGGACTGATGTGTATTCCTCGTAATCCTTCATGTTTTGAAGATGCACCAAAATTGACTTCAGAATGATACAAAGATTTAAAAACAAATACTGGTACTTTGTACAATTATCTCCCTAGTTTAATCCGTGGCGTGTCCCAATCCTCCTACTCATCCTCACCCGCTTTATTCACAACACTTTAAATAATAAGTGTCTTGAAATAAAACACTTTTCTATCCTCACTTTAAAAACGCATTTCGTATCTTAAACTAAAGCACCAGTGTTCCTACGCAAAACACCAGTGTTCATAAGCAAAACACTAGTGTTTTTCAAGTGTCTTGAGCAAAGAAGTGTTTTAAGTACCGGATACAAACTAATGGGCGCAAAGTGTTTTTAAAGTGGGAACAAACAGAAAAGTATTTTATTTCAAGACACTTTATATTTACAGTGAATATATTATTCAAGGCGCCGGCCAGGGAGAACCAGTGAGGTGAGAGACATGGGGTGTTCACTAAATGAGATCCCTTGGGCCAGGCTTGCACCCTACAGTACAATGGGTCGACTGCGCATGCGCGATGAGTAGTATAGAAAGGGCACAACTGATCGCATAGGTGGGTTACGGAGAACCAGCGGGGTGAGAGACATCCGTCACGACTCCATCAGTTATTTACTACAACGCGAAAGTGTGTTACTAAAACATTGATGAGATTGTCATATCAACGCTTTAGTGTGTTAAATTACTGTCATGCATTCCTTCTCGGGCATCTTATCCAGGGCCTCTAATATCATATTCCTGATATCCTGATCCTCGTCATCCTTATCTGTGTTACGTAATTGCATGGAATGATTGCACCACCCCCTTTCTCATGCACCGGAGGCCAATGGGGGCATGGTTGATTGGAAGTCCTGCAACATCTGCGAGTTTGAGAAACCTCTTCGCATCAGTCTCTATTTGATGCTGATGCTGATCTGATGCTGATCCCCCCCCCTCCCCTTCGTTTTGGGAGAGTTTTATTGCGATTATCCTGAAATTATTCACTGGCTTCTAGTGAAAATATACATTTTTCCTGGCAAACAATTAGTTTTCATCGATGTTTTTAACGGCCGGTTGTCTAGGTCGACTATATGCATGGAAGGGGCATAAAAGATAAATGTGACGGGACTCAGTTACCTGTTTTCGGAACCGGCTAAACGACAAGCAGTTGATAAAAATGCTATAAATAAAAAATCAGAAATGGTATGAACCTACTTTTTCTACGATAGATTACTGGGTTGTTGCCGATACTTTCCAGTAGACTGCGACTGGATATTTACGTGTGACACGCGTAGGCCAGAGCGCCAAACTTGAAATTACACATTGCGAAGCACGTGCTTTTTGCCCTCAGCTAACGATAGGTGAAAGTTACTGTGGATTACAAGATATACAAAACCCGCTATGCCGGGACTGTGACCGCTTTTCAAAAGAGGAATACATTAACTTTATTCGCCATGCATCCACCGATCTGAAGGCCTCAGGCTCCTAAATAAAAAAAAAGTCCCGATCCGTTAACCGTAAACGTAATCTCTGCCAAAGACCAGAATTTTCCCGATTTTTTTCCGCCTTCGTTGCAACGATTAATAGAAAGCCGTTGATACCACTGGCAAGTATTGTATTTGTTCTATTCAGCTACAAATTTTATTTCGATTCACTGCTCGATAACATGCCTCGCCGGGGCACTATTTGCGGGGCCTAGGCACTGCTTTCAGCAGGCAGAGAAAACAGCGAAATAAGCACCTCATGTGTAGAGGCGCGCACAGCTTAAAATTTTGACGGTAAAAGTTTGACAAGCAGTTGGTCACCTTGTAGCGCTTGAAATAAACTACTTCCTGTCGAAAGATGAATGTCTAAAATTGATTAGGGAACCAGCGAGGTCCAGCGAGGTACAGTTTTGTTAATACTGCCGAACGTGTAAATTATTTAGGAGTCTGATGCCTACTACATCAACATTTTCTGAACGCATTTGACCAAACTGTGTTGGAAAATGGACTCTAGGTAAGGTATACACCGCTAAATTGGGTATCGTAGCTCAACTTATCTATTGTTTGGTGGGAATTCGCAAGATTCCATTCAATGTGGGGGTTGAGGTCGGGTGGAATCGTTTTATTAAGGGGGAGGGGGTATATTTGTTGTGTGGTTTTACTGATTAAAATCGGCTATTCGTGACATTTATCAGCCGTTTACCGTCTGTACGACCAAGATATATTTTCAAGTTACACTGAATGGATTGATTTCTTTTTGTATTTTGTGGATTTACATCATCTGGTGCCTTGCTGAAATGCTAAAATGGTCGAAAATGCTGATTTCTGGTGAGAACGTGTGATCATTGTAATGTCCATATTTGTCTCAAAATGAACTGGCCGATATCAGCACTAATCCAATCAGTTTCACGGTATAACAGAATGATCAGAGACCCGGCTGAGGATGCTTAAGTTGTCAGATACAGACATTACAGACTAGTTTTAACTGGATTATCCTCCATCTTTGGATTTTTTTACCTGCATCAGTGGCTATTTATTCACTCTCAGTGGAACTCAGAAACCTGAAATAATTGTCAAGTTTATGAGAAGTACCTGAACTCTGATGCCTGCAATAATAATACAATATCTGGTACAGAAAGATTCGTTTGACCCTGGCTAACGTCTGACATAAACCGGAAGGGTCATCCTGAATTTATATGCCTGACATGGGGGCTGGGGACAGATTTTGTAATATTATTTGCATTGTCCTCCTTTCGAATTGGCATTTTTTGGCATCTATTTGTAGAGGAAACATTCCTGGTTAATATATAACTAAATTCGATAGTTTCACGCTTCTGATTTTTTAGCAAAATCAAATTTAATTCACAAAATTGCCGAAAATTAGCGTTTTTAATAGTATCGTATCGCAAAAATGACAATAATTCAATGGAAGGACCAACACGCTAGTAACAGGTTTCCGAATATGTAGGAATATATGGGTCATCCATTCAAGAACTAATCATAGCGTTTGTTATGGTATCTTTACAAATCCGGACCTGATCGCCAAGTCCAGATGTGTGCTTTAGCTAGCCGAAAACTGTTGTATTTTCATGGGGGTACATGTAGCAAAAATCGCATAGCGCGCAAAGTATTTGATGAAAACGCGTGAAATTTTTCAAGCTTCCGGGCAATTGAATGATGCAAGCCCATGTCTGATATCAGACTGATTGGATGAAATAAGCCCACCTAATAGGCCTCAGGCTCCTAAATAAAAAAAAGTCCTGATCCGTTAACCCCTAAACGTAATCTCTGCCAAAGACCAGAATTTTCCCGATTTTTTTCCGCCTTCGTTGCAACGATTAATAGAAAGCCGTTGGTACCACTGGCAAGTATTGTATTTGTTCTATTCAGCTACAAATTTTATTTCGATTCACTGCTCGATAACATGCCTCGCCGGGGCACTATTTGCGGGGCCTAGGCACTGCTTTCAGCAGGCAGAGAAAACAGCGAAATGAGCACCTCATGTGTAGAGGCGCGCACAGCTTAAAATTTTGACGGTAAAAGTTTGACAAGAAGTTGGTCACCTTGTAGCGCTTGAAATAAACTACTTCCTGTCGAAAGATGAATGTCTAACATTGATTAGGGAACCAGCGAGGTACAGTTTTGTTAATACTGCCGAACGTGTAAATTATTTAGGAGTCTGATGCCTGAAGCAGCGTCTTTCTCTACGAAAACGAAGTCGGTTGTTACGAATTTCTGGAACCGGACAATTTACGGAACCGGATAATCTTCTGTATCAACATCAACAACAAAATCTCGTGGCGGTTTCCAGGTGAATATAAGCCAGTAGTACATTCTGAAATCTCTTCACGTCACAATAAATCTCTGTACTGTGCCTTAAATACGACAAAGTCACAAGACCATAACCTAGTAACGCTTCAGGCTCATAAATAAGAAATAAATAAAGAAGATAAATGAACAGTGCACTGCGGAATTCACACTCTCTGAATACTCTCCTCGTCACAACAAATATCTGCGCCGCGCGTTAAATACAACAGAGTGGCAAAAACTTAAATCGATCAAGTGACCCTGTCACGGACTTGACTCGTGATTCAGCCACTATTTGTTGCCACATTGGCGATGAGAATGTCACGGCAGAGAAGATCAGCGTGATTAATTGGTCTTCTGGATGATGTATGGTTGACCGCAAACAATTATTCCGCATTTTAACAGCTGACCACTATATCGCTATACCATTGGTTGGTTAAGTTATGATTCTTATGAAATGCTGCCAGAGAAGAATGGGATAGACAGGGTTATGTTATACAATAAAGAACGAATGACTAAAACACAATTTGAAATTTATAGGAAACAGTTCACAGCAATTATATTACACATTTGAAAAAGGAACTTCAGCGATTAGGTTAGAACTCTTGTTCTACAAACATTGATTTGTTGACTACAATATGCCTGACTATTTGCAAACAGCAGGGGAGACTGGGGCTGGTTGGAACGTTTTTTATAAAAAGGTGACTAGGTCAAAAGTTTTATTTGAACTTGGAATTGTTGCATGTGCATATGATAGTACACCCATAGGGCTATCTGGGGGTGGCTGGTTACAGATCTCGCTGGAATAGTGATGGTGAGTACGATAATGAGTACGATCGTGAGTACGATTAATTTGCTAGCAACCTCAACTTTCATAATGGATCTACGTGTCACATCATATAACTGTCGTTCGGCGAAATCTTGTTTACCCGAGCTTAAGTCTCTTTGTGATGTCAGTGACATTTGTTTACTTCAAGAAACTTGGCTTCTGAAAAGCGAATTGGGGCTTCTGAACTCCATTCATTGTGATTTTTATGGCCGGGGTGTCTCGGCTGTGGATGAGACTGTTCTTGCCAAAGGCAGACCCCATGGGGGCCTCGCTATTCTCTGGAAGAAGTCGTTTGGGAGTAGCGCGAATTGTATTGAATATGATGACCCCAGACTTTTTGATATTCGCATTGAAACAGTTAACTCTAAGTTACTCATTTTATGTATATACATGCCCACTGACTCACCCGAAAACTTAGTCATACATTGATTACCTGGGTAAGGTTAGGGCTGTTATAGAAGATCTGACATTCCCAATGTCCTTGTGATAGGTAATTGGAATGCTCATCCCTCACGTTGTTTCGGTACTGAACTGCTTAATTTTTGTGATGATTACAATTTATTTGTATCTGACATTGAGCGTTTACCTGTGGATACATATACGTATGTGAGTGACGCACACCTGTCCACGTCATGGTTGGACCATTGTGTGTCGTCCGATAACGTTAATCGGTCAATTCGATCTATTGAAGTACGGTATGGTGTCATTTCATCGGACCATCGCCCTCTATCTCTATCTATTGGATGGGACGCTCTACCGAGGTTACAGAAAGATTCCAGTGCATCACGTAGTTACAGCATTGACTGGAAAAACTTGACTTGTATTCTCAGGCAGCTCAAAATCATCTGTGTAAGTTATCCATTCCTGTGCATGCTGTTCTGTGTAATGATCACGAGTGTGGCGTAGTTCATCATGATGATATATGTAATTATTACAATTCTATTGTACAATCGCTTCCGTCTTCGGGCTTTGAATCTGTAGCTAAAGTTAAGGTGAATAAGGTCCATATTGTTCCAGGCTGGAATGATTGTATATCCGACTTACACGCTCATGCAAGAACAAGCTTTATTATGTGGAGGGAACGTGGTAGCCCACGATGTGGGCCTATCGCTGATTATATGCGCCGTACTGGAAGGCAATTCAAATATGCCCTGCGTGCTTGCAGGAGAGGGGAAGTAAATATTCGCTCTGATAATATGGCACAAGCCTTGTCTGATAATTCATATGACGACTTTTGGAAGGAGGTTAGGACCTCCAACGCTAAACATATGAGTTTACCAGATCGAATTGACCATGCTGAGGGTGAAAGTGGCATTGCCAACCTATGGAAGGATAAATTCTTCCACGTTCTTAATTGTGTCTCCACTGAAAAACACAAACACGAGGTATTAGATGCTCTGGTAAGTTACAGAAACGGATCTTCTGATGTGCCTGCTATTTCACCAGACAATCTTCGTGCTATTATTCGTGATATGAAGAGTAATAAATCCGCTGGTATTGATGGTCTGTCCGCTGAGCATCTCAAGTTTGCACCTGATGCTTTATATGTTCATCTGTCATTATGTTTCAATGCTATGTTCCTCCATGGGTGTCTCCCTAAAGAACTGACATATGTAGTTGTAAACCCTATTGTCAAAAATAAATCGGGCGACATAACCAAATCAGATAATTACAGACCTATTGCTGTCGCCACTGCTCTATCCAAAGTTATTGAATTATATGTGCTACAGAAGTGTGAGGCGCAGCTCTATAGTTCCGATTTTCAGTTTGGATTTAAATCCGGTTGCTCTACTGATCAATGTATCTATGTTTTTAAGGAAGTTGTACATTTTTATCGTTCCAATGGCAGCCCTGTTTTTGTATGTTTTTTAGACGCTAGCAAAGCTTTTGATAGAATCAATCATTGGACTCTTCTCAAAAAGCTGATTGATCGAAATTTGCCGATGTGCTTTATCAATATACTGTATGTATGGTGCAATACTCAATTGTTTGCCGTCAAGTGGGGCTCCACTGTCTCTTCATTGTTTAAGATAACGAATGGTGTCAGACAAGGTGGGATCTTATCTCCTTGTCTTTTTGCTATATACTTACACGACCTTGACTTGTCATTATACAAAGCTGGTGTTGGATGCAATATTTCTGGATTATTTGTGAATCATTTGCTGTACGCTGATGATATGTGTATCATGTGTCCCTCCGACAAAGCCTTGCAGAGTCTTTTAAACTATTGTTCTTCTTACGCAGAGTCGCATGATATTGTCTTCAACACTAAGAAAACCGTGTGTATGGTTTTATCGCCAAGGCGATATCGAGATTTTTTTGCCTCCTCCGGTTAAGTTGGGTGGGGAGTTATTGAAATATGTCAATTGCTACACCTACTTAGGCCATATTATTACGTGTGATCTGTCAGATAATGCGGATATCGAATCGCAAAAGAGAAGGCTTTGCGTACGTGCTAATGTGCTTCTTAGGAAATTCCGTGATTGTACGACTGGCGTTAAGAAAAGCCTTTTTAGAGTATACTGCTGTAATGTTTATTGTTGTCAACTTTGGAGTACTCATACCACTACCGTTTTTAACGGCATCAAAGTTATGTACAACAACGCATTTCGATGGCTGCTTCATTATAGATATAGTTGTAGTGCCAGTGCTATGTTTGCTGTCAACAGCATCCCTTCCTTTGGCGAAATATTGAGGAAAGCTGTCTATTGTTTCAAAAGGAGAATTCAGTCCAGCGAAAATCTGATACTGTGTACTATACTTAAATCCGACCTTATTGTACATTCTGTGCTGCTCGATAAATGGCAGAAACTGTTGTATTCCTCTAAGTAGTGCCTATCGGCACTACATACCAGTATGTAATCTTGTTTCTATGTATATATGGACCCTTGTCTGAAATAAAGTATTATTATTATTATTATAATATCCCTTGATTATTTCACCTGGTCTGTCATTAAATAAAGAGAGCAACGGGGAGTAAAGAGAGCAACGGGGAGCAAATAATAATCTTCGGTGATCGCTCATGAACTGGAGTCGACAGCAAGAACTTCGTCAGCCGCCTGCATCGGGGCTGGATTTTTCTGCGTCTCGTCCGTACACTCGGCAACATAAAGATTTCCCGTGGCCGGTAGGAAGAACAGCTATACAGTGTCTTTTTACGTAGCATGCAAGAAAACATATGCAGTTGCTCCTGCTTTAATGCGGGCAGGCATGGCACACCATAACTTTCGATCTCGCCCTTGAACTTGGCCGCCACTGAATATAGGGCGCTTTCCATTTCGCGTAGTCGGCGCGGCTGCTGGCAATGCCTTGATTGTGCACGTTCCATTTACTGTGCCCGAGCAATGCTGGCGTTTCCTCCAAATGGAAAGCGCCAATACAGGCTCTTCGCCTGTTGAGGCTGGACTGTGATTGGTCGCCAGTCTGACATGCGCGACAGATTTAAGATAGGAACTGTCTGAGTTTTAATCAGATTGGGGGTACTGAATACATAGGGAAATGGGTCATTTTCGTTGAATATGTAATAATGAAAGTAGTGACATTACTGGTGTGGGGTTTCCGCTGAGGTAGGCAAGGTTCAAGACATAGCGCTGCATGTCTTACGCTTTTGCAGTGAAGATATGCACTCGTGGTAGCGAAACTACAAATTACACCGGGGCTTACATCGAGGTTACGCTCTCTGCAAATGGCGCACAAGCAATGCTTTCCAGCCAGTGCAGCTTTCACAGTTCATAAGAATCCCCTGATAGTAAATCCAAACGAGAAATCTTAAACTTTTCAGACGAAGTCCCACTTAATAATAACTGCCATGCCATTTTAAAGCCGAATATGGTACAGATGCATCAATCGGTTATTTCTTTGAAAACCAGAATACCATTAGAGGCAGTCTCTGTGGATATTGACAGAATAGCTGCTTTCAATGTGAAGAAGTCGATATTGTCAGATGGATGTCCATCAAAACGTCCAGGGTATTTTTTGATCAGAGACAATGAAAAGTTCCTATCAACAAGGATGAAGAACCTACACCCTACCGAATCGGCACGTATGATGGTATGTAAGCACCGCCGGTCACGTGTCGAATCACAGTCAGTGGTGCTTCCGTTATCAAGCGTGGGCTTGTGTCTGACCAGACGACAGTAACCACAACCGAAAATTTTCAATTTTCAGCATATCGATGACAGGTATGGTTACTGGCGTCCAGTCATTTTTTGATGGAGATATCGTACTATATTGTCACCGAATGTAGGGTTGTTACTATTTCAACTTAACATAAATTTTAAACATTTTTGCGGCGAGAGGTGTTTTTAGGTGTTGGTGGTGCACTGTACGTATTAGCATCGAATTATAGTGTGAGGAAATGAGCACAAAATGAACACATAGGAACTTACTACCTGCCTCCTGTATCAATGACTCATTCATCTCTCGATTCCTTTCCCTTGTGTGTGTTTAAGAGGAATATGAACCATTAATAGTAGATAGATAGATATTTATTCACCAATAATTATATACTAACAATACAAAGACATGATTTCAGGAAACTTTGGCGGGAATAAAACCCCTGGGGGCTTGTTCAATCCCGTAACACTTAGAAAAAAACGATGGTACAGATACGGTAGGTGAAAGCTTTAAACACATACGAATATAGAAAAAAAGAAGAACAGGGCAAGTTAATGCATAGCACGTGATACTAAGTGGGAAAAACGGGCTACATTTCCATGAGATAAGATTTGAGCTTAGATTTAAATAGCGAGGATGAGAATATAGATCTGAGCGGAGAGGTAAGTTTGTTCCATTCCCGTGGTCCTGCTACTCTCAAGGTATGGAAAGAAAAATTTGAGTTATACAAGGGTCTGTAGAGGTTAATTTGCTGGTTCCTTGTTTGATATCGATGCATTGCGGAAAGTCTTGTAAAATAATTTTTAAGGCGTTGTGGTATAATTTCAGGGTGATACATAAAAGTATGTACAAAACTTAGGGAAACATATAGATTAAGTTTAGTTAGGGGCAGGATTTTTAATTTCGAAAAGAGAGGTTGCGTATGGTCACGTTTGTTGGATGAAGTGAGAACTCTTATTACGCGTTTCTGTAGTACAATTAACGGGTTAAGATGAGTAGTGTAAGTATTGCCCCAAAGAATGTTACAATAAGACAAATAGGGATATATCATAGAATAATACAGAATATAAAGTGTTTTCTTGTTAACAGAGTTTTTTATATGATTAATAACTCCTGTATTTCTTGAGATTTTTTTGCAGATATAATCTATATGAGTTGTCCAACTTAGTTTATTATTCAGGATGATGCCCAGGAATTTAAAGTTACTAACCTCTTCAATTTCTTGGCCGGCTATTTCTAGTTTTGGGACGTTTCTCAAGCGTGGTATTTTACTTGGGCTAACCTTCATATATTTAGTTTTTTGACATTTAAAGAGAAGCGATTTGCACAGAACCACGTGTGAAGTTTTTGCAGTTCGTCGGACATAATTCGAGCAGCCTCAGTCTTTGGAAGAACAAACTGCATTCGTGTCATCAGCAAAAAAGATCAGTTTGAGATAATCTGTTACGTTATTAATATCATTTATATATAACAAGAATAAAAGCGGTCCAAGAATAGATCCCTGTGGTACACCGCATGTGATATCGGTAGGAGAAGAGATATATATTATTATACGAAACAGACTGTGTCCTACCAGACAGGTAGCTTCTGAGCCAGTTATTGGGTGACCCGCGGAAACCGTAGTGATATAGTTTGGAGATTAAAATATCATGATTGACTGTACCAAACGCCTTGGATAGATCCAAAAACATAGCTATGCTGTAATTTTTTTATTCTTTTGAAGCCACCAAGTCATCGAAGAGAGATATCGCAGCCTTGAGGTGGAGTGATTAGACCTAAATCCGAATTGGTTCTCCGAGATGATGTCATTATTTTCCAGAAAAGTGAGCATCATGTTTACTGCAATTTTTTCTATGATCTTGCTAAAGCACGGCATAACTGATATTGGTCTATAATTCTCAAATAACATGGACTCGCCACATTTAAAGATTGGTGTAACCTTTGCATATTTCAGACAATCAGGTACCATTCCAAGTTTGAAAGACAGGTTTATGATAGGAGCAAAGGGAACAGAGACAGAAGAAGCTACAAGTTTTACAACGGACATAGAAATACGATCCAACCCCGGTGCGGCCGATTTCAAGCCCACAATAACATTCTGAACATCATTTGGAATTGTTGGAGAAAATTCAAAACTTTCAGCAGGTGCAGTGCCAAGGAATTGACCAAACGTTTCTGGAACTGGAGGAATTTTTGAGTCTAAATTAGACGCTAGTGAGCTAAAATATTTGTTAAATTTATTAGCAATGGTAAGACTTTAGGTTTCCTCTTCACCATTAATTAAAAATGTTTTAGGTAGAGACGCGTTTTTCTTCCGATTCATCAGCTGGTTTAATATTTTCCAAGTTCCTTTAATGTCCTGGTTGCACTGGTTGAATTTATTTTGGAAGTAATACTTTTTTGAAAGCCGAATAGTATGATTTGACTTGTTCCTGTAGACTCTACATTCTGTATGTGCATTGTCATCCCGACTGCAAAGATACACTCGATACAAGCGGTTCTTTTCATGGATAGAAGCAAGTATTCCATGGGTTATCAATGGTTTAATAATACGCTTAAAAGATGCCCGGATTGTATTCACTGGAAAGCAATCATTATACACTAAGTTAAATTCGGCCAGAAAGTTGTCTAACGCAACACTACAGTCATCTTCACGAACTACAGTATCCCAATTTATATCTTTCATTCTCAGAGCAAATTCTTCCTTTTTTCTGGGCTAACTCGTCGATAGGTTATGTTAGAACGCGGGGGATTATATTCCTGCGTGGACTGTAGTAAATGAAAAATCGGGAAGTGGTCAGTTATGTCTGTTAAAAATATTCCTGATAGGAGATTATCTTCATGAAAATTTATAAAAATGTTATCTATGAGCGTTGCTGTATGCGAATTGACTCTGGTAGGTTTAGTAATCTGTGGGAAAAAATACTGCGATTTCATGATTCCAAGAAAATCTTTCGATGGGCTATGGATATCAGTTTCGAATAAGTCGATATTGAAATCGCCCATGAGAATACATTTATTCCGGTCTATGTCAGGTGATTGTTGAAAGCATTAACATTTTTGCCAGGGGTCGGTAGAATATACCAACTAAGAATTTGGTATCGTTGAAGATCAGTTCTAGGAAGAATGTTTCAAATTCGCCATTGTCAAGAAATGATAAGTCATTCCGTATTTTACACGATTTAATAGAATCCTTAACATATAGGACAAGACCCCCACCCTTTCTCTTACTTCTCGATGATGGAAATGATGTATATCCAGGAATCTCAAATAACTTTTCAGTCGAGGGATCTAACCAGCTCTTAGCCCAGGAATGGCTGTAGTCTCGAATGGCTCTGTAATCGACTCACAGCCAAGGTTCCTCCTATAGACAATACATCCCACACATTGAACTTTGAATGACGTTGTCCAATATCCTAACTGCACACAAAATAAAACGGCAGCGAATAGTAATAAACTATACCTCATTTTCCTCTACATTGGTCCTTTTCGCCGCCTGTCAACTCTCAACACTTAATAATTCCTCGTTCTTGAGATATTATCTTTTAATCACGCCTTCACGGAGTTTTCTGACATATTTTGGTCTCGTATTTTGAATGTCTCCGTTAGCCACGCCCACGTACACGCGCATTCGTTGGACCGTCATCGACCTGACCTGAATAATTACGCATGCGCCACGGCTTGTTTTCAAAGAGACCGCCATCTCCGGCAAAGTCCGTGCAAGGGAAATTTACATCACCGACAGTTGAATGGCAGTCAGCTGAATATTCAAATCCCTGAGAATGTTGAACAATTGATGATAACTTATGAATGAGGGAATACCGAGAGTTCTAACTTGGAGGGAAGTGACAAAAGACTACAAGGAGAATAACGAGGTACATTTTATTATCACCAGCTACTGTGTTCTTGTATGTGCAGCCGTTAAATCTTCCGAAACACAGGCGTTTCGGAGGCCAAAACTTCGTGGACGAAATGTGACTGGAAGGAACTACAGCTGTGTAGGGAAGAACAGCCACGCCCACCTACACAGCAAAGGTTCTATAGCTAACCAGCTCTCAAAAAAACCTAGAACAGAGAAACTGTGCTTCAAATGTCGTCAGTTTGAGTTTTGCTGTGATCAATATCATTGAGTGCAATCGGGTTAAAACATTTGTTGTTGAGAAATGAGAGATCAACACTGGTGTTTGTACTAGTCGACAGACTGTCGGGTCCAGGAATATCTGCATTAAAAAATGGTAATGCTGTTATTGGCTCCGGGAATGGAACACCCTCTTTACCTACGTCATGAGTAGACATGATACTTATCTAGATTAGTAGACAAGTTTCAGTAGCCTGTTTTTATAAACACGAACAGGGAGATTGGCAAATGCCCAGTATGTACAAAAAATAAACAATAAAAAATACTGATAATGCGAAAATAACAAAATAAAATATACAGATGACAGCATACTGCTGTGACAGGTGTAATAACATTGAAGTTGCACATATAAAGTAGAGACAAGTTAACGTGGATTCACTCCTGATACTATATCTCTCGTTTCAGTTCGACATCGAAATTAATGGGCACAGGTAATCCCGTTGAAAGGTATAGGAGAGAAAAAATTGAATGAAGAAACTGACAATATGGTAAAAAGTCATTATATAACGAACGAAAATCCTTTGTCGTCATAAATTCATATCTACAACATATGCATCAGTCCCAAAGGCAAAAAATTAACAATAGAGTATATACATACGTACGTGTATATACGCATACATACATCTACACATACATACATATATACATAAATACACATAAAATACATACACATACACACATACATACATACATACATACATGCATACATACACACACGCAGACAAAGATATATAATACAATATAGCATATACAGTATACACTTTTATACAGATAGGCCTACATACGTAATGCATGAACTCAAGCACTGGTCAGTTTATGTTTTGCCAATGACTAGAGTACAAGTAGATATAAATGTAAGTTTCGAAACTACAAATCACCTGTGTTTAACTGCGTAAAAGCAATGTGATCATATTGATCCAGTCCCGGATAAGGTACACGTTGAACCATACTAACGTGACATGTATATTTCACCGTGGTTGTTATAATACATGGTTTTTCTCCACTTAACTCTACGTGAACTTAAATCACTTGCGATAGATTGCAGAAAAGACTATTCATTAAAAGAGTGAGTGACTGAATAGAATTTAACGTCGCTTTCAACAATATTTCAGCTATACCACGACGAACCAACTAATTAAAGCACCACCCAACCCAGTTGTGTTCCTGCTACTTCAAAGAAGAAATCTTTGGAGCAGCATGGAACCAGACACGCACCATCCACCCTATAAAACACTGAGGACAGCCACAAAACACAGACAGGACGCTTACATGGTGCAATATAGACAAGTGGTGTTACAGTGCTAGACATCACATTATCAAGTTCATGTTGCTTCTCAGCAAAATGCATTGAAGCAACAGGAACCTGAACCCATTCATTAAAAGAAATAGTACCGTACATGCAACACGATCCCTATTCAAACAGAGTTTGGAACTATAATGCAGTTACGGATCACGTGAGGACACATACCAGGATAAAATACACGCTGAATCATATTTTTGTGACAGTTATCGTACAAATGACTGTGTATATGTTCAATTCCCGTTTGAGGTTAGAAATGTAGTTTACACAGAAAAGTATATTTCACTGACGCTATTAGTATAACAATGCATTGTTATCGTACACTTAGCCCCGCGTGTAATTCACTCACTTACGGTTAGTTGCATAAAATGACTATTCATCAAAAGAAATAGAAGTACATGCAACACGATCCCAAATTCTAATAGAGTCTAATTACTAATGTATTACGAAATACGGCTCATGCGTAACGGACACATACTTGAGGAGAAAATGTTCAAGGTGCAGGGACCCGTACTGCTTGAAACATGTACTGCTCATGGAGTGGCTAAGACCGAGTTTCCCCTCTGTCATACAATCAACACCTGTGCTGGAAAAATTGAATTGCGTCGAACGTGGTTTTCTAATTCAAAAGAGGGACCTTTGTCTTTTGGCTCGTCATTATTTTGAGAATTTCTCTAACAGGGGCTGTATACTGAATGAGTTGGCATACAGCAAATTCTAGTGTTTTCCTGTTCTCGAAGCGAAGATTGAATAAAGAATAATTAGAGCAGCGATATTGTTATTTGTTCTCATTGCTGTGCCGTGATTAGGGAATTGTGAGGGGGTGGGCAGCTAAAATGTTTGGTACCCCTGCCCCTTAAACGCAAAGCATGGTAAAGTTCTGTGGTCATCTTTGAAAGACATTTGGACTATACATTTTAAGTTTGTCAGAATTCAGAGAAGAAAAGTCCAGCATAAAGTAGTAGGGGAACTGTAATATGATTGGCAGTTTTTACTAAAGTGGTTATTTGACATTTCAGGTGAACAAAATACAAATAAAATAACTTATGGACTTGGATTTAACTCAAAGGCAATTAACAGACCTACTCTTGTTTGTACAGTTTTTAGAATACAATGTTCTGTTACAGTTCTTGATATTACTCACGCTCGCTCACCACCTGGCACCTGTCAAAGCTGAGATGGCCTTCTCACATTCTGTATTTCTTTTTGCCAAGGATGTTTTCCAGTGTCTCCCCAATGCTCCATCTCTTAACTTCGTCGTCTTTGGTCTTCATGAAGATCTTTCCATCCACAGACCAAGATGAAACGACATCTGGATGATTGAAAGCTTCCTTCAGTAGTTGTTGATTTTTTTGTGTCAAGTCTTCCTTGATCACGATGACTCAACCCTTTAACACACGTCGTCGTTTGATGGAATCGGATTTATGCTTTATGTCATAAAATTTAACAATGACAGCACTCGGACCGGGACCAGTGTTTACTCCGTGGGGACTGCTCGATGGGCAATATCGATGTCTGTACATTTGCTCTCCATTCCGAGTTTGGAGTTTAATATATCCATAGCCTTTTTCGTGCAGTCGTCTATAGTTTCACCGGCACTTTGCCCACCCACTCCATAAATGCGAATACTGTGCTTTCTTGTGTATTGTTCTAACTGATTGTTGTGGGCCTCTGCTAGATCTATCCTCTTGTGTAGTTTGTCGATTTCGTCCTGCATGAGTTAGTTCCTTCTCGATGCTCAGTGCCTTCATGTCGTCCAGTAAAACGTCGTTCTGCTGTTTCACCTCGAATAAACTGCCCTCAAGTTTTTCTATCTTATCCGTGAGATCGTTTACTATGCCTTCTTTTGTTTTTGTCAGCTCTAGTCTGAAGTCATCTTTCGTGATTACATTGTCAAGTTTTGACAAAATTTCATGAAGTTTACGTTCGATACCTCCAACTTCATTGTTCGCCGCCATTTTGATTATCCTGGTGTTTTCTCACCGCTCGTAATATCCTCGTAATACAACTCCAACGAGTAGGCAATACCACAGAATTAAACAGAGAATGCTTCCACACTACCCAATAAACTTCTCGGAATACTTTTAACGTGAGATTGGTCGACTAAGACGTATGGTGTCAAAAATTTGAACAGGAGCTCCTCACACGCAGCTTGCTCAATCCGCCATCTTGTAGCCCTCGGGGGATTTTTGTTTTAGAGCTATATGGACAGAGTGAACATTTATATGGCTTTGTGCTAGTATGTGTTCTTTCGTGTATCTGTAGGTTCCCTTTTTGTGAACAGCTATATGGACAGACTGAACATTTATATGGCTTTGCACCAGTATGTTTTCTTTCATGATACTTCAGGTGTCCTTTTTGTGAACAGCTATATGGACATAGTGAGCATTTATATGGCTTCGCACCAGTATGTGTCCTTTCGTGTATCTGTAGGTTCCCTTTTTGTGAACAGCTATATGGACAGACTGAACATTTATATGGCTTTGCACCAGTATGTTTTCTTTTATGATACTTCAGGTGTCCTTTGTGTAAACAGCTATATGGACAGAGTGAACATTTATATGGTTTTTCACCAGTATGTGTTCTTTCATGACCTATCAGGTTTCCTTTTTGTGAACAGCTATATGGACAGAGTAAACATTTATATGGTTTTTCACCAGTATGTGTCCTTTCATGAATCTTCAAGATTCGTTTGTGTGAACAGCTATATGGACAGACTGAACATGTATATGGCTGTGCACCAGTATGTTTTCTTTCATGTACATTTAGGTTCGCTTTTTCTGAACAGCTATATGGACAGAATGAGCATTTATATGGCTTTGCACCAGTATGTGTTCTTTCGTGTCGCCTAACGCCTCCTTTCTTTGAACAGCTGTATGGACATAGTGCACATTTATATGGTTTTTCACCAGTATGTGTTCTTTCATGACCTGTCAGGATTCCTTTTTGTGAACAGCTATATGGACAGAGTAAACATTTATATGGTCTTTCACCAGTATGTGTCCTCTCATGTTCCTTCAGGTTTCCTTTGTATGAACAGCTGTATGGACAGTGTGAGCATTTATATGGCTTTTCACCTGTGTGGATTCTTTCATGTTTCTTCAGGTCCCATTTCTTCGAACAGCTGTATGGACAGACTGAGCATTTATATAGCTTTTCACCAGTATGTGTTCTTTCATGTACCTTTAGACTTCCTTTTTGTGAACAGCTATATGGGCAGAAGGAGCATTTGTACGGCTTTTCACCAGTATGTGTCCTCTCATGTTCCTTCACGTTTCCTTTGTGTGAACAGCTGTATGGACAGTGTGAGCATTTATATGGCTTTTCACCAGTATGTGTTCTTTCATGTACCTTTAGGCTTCCTTTATGAGAACAGCTATATGGACAGACTGCGCATTTATATGGCTTTTCACCAGCATGTGTTCTTTCATGTACCTTTAGACTTCCTTTTTGTGAACAGCTATATGGACAGACTGCGCATTTATATGGCTTTTTACCAGCATGTGTTCTTTCATGTACCTTTAGACTTCCTTTTTGTGAACAGCTATGTGGGCAGAAGGAGCATTTGTACGGCTTTTCACCAGTATGTGTCCTCTCATGTTCCTTCAGGTTTCCTTTGTGTGAACAGCTGTATGGACAGTGTGAGCATTTATATGGCTTTTCACCAGTATGTGTTCTTTCATGTACCTTTAGGCTTCCTTTATGTGAACAGCTATATGGACAGACTGCGCATTTATATGGCTTTTCACCAGCATGTGTTCTTTCATGTACCTTTAGACTTCCTTTTTGTGAACAGCTATATGGACAGACTGCGCATTTATATGGCTTTTTACCAGCATGTGTTCTTTCATGTACCTTTAGACTTCCTTTTTGTGAACAGCTATGTGGGCAGAAGGAGCATTTGTACGGCTTTTCACCAGTATGTGTCCTCTCATGTTCCTTCAGGTTTCCTTTGTGTGAACAGCTGTATGGACAGTGTGAGCATTTATATGGCTTTTCACCAGTATGTGTTCTTTCATGTACCTTTAGGCTTCCTTTATGTGAACAGCTATATGGACAGACTGCGCATTTATATGGCTTTTCACCAGTATGTGTTCTTTCATGTACCTTTAGACTTCCTTTCTGTGAACAGCTATATGGGCAGAAGGAGCATTTGTACGGCTTTTCACCAGTATGTGTCCTTTCATGTTTCCTCAGGTCTCCATTCTCTGAAAAGCTATTTAGGCAGAGCGAACATTTGTATGGCTTTTCACAAGTATGAACCATTTTAGGTGTCGTTCTTCCTTTATTGTCCGTTTCTGGGTTGCAAAATCTCAAAGATTCGTTGAGCAGTTTTGTCTTCTCTGCTATCTTGACGTTTATCATGTACATGGCCACAGGAAAAGGTCTACCCGAGAAGAAATCATCGACACGTGACTGCTCGTCATCAGAGCACTTCTTGACAAAGGACTAAATCAAAAAGAAAACATCAGCCTTATTTTTATATCAACACTTCTTTCCACTTCAATAAGGCCAGTTATTAAATAGTTCTTCGAAAAATTTCTTTGCATAATCACAAAGACTTTGTGAATTTAATATGAACTTGTATCACAATCCACCATGAGCATTTAAACCGTATCCCAAACCTGTTGCGTGTAAATAAAAATGAAAGTAACGCTCTCTATCTTGCATGTCGATTGAGATCCGGGGACAACATTCGGGTTTCTGTGTTAAAAGACCTAGCCTTCGGCAGATCAAGGTCAAACGTCTGACCCGTCTCACTTTGCAAAGAAGGGACAGACGTTTGACCTTGACCTGTGTATGGTTTTTGTCATCACATATATTTTGTCTTGATTCATCGGATCAACATTTTTATTCTCTGGAATCGGCGATAATATTCAGTTAAGATTAATAGAATCTATATATATTGATCAGTTCAAGGAGATATGTCTCTGTTCACGAGGACAACCTATCATTCTCACGTATATATGTGGCCCAAGCTTGACGGTTTAGAAATACACCCACAAATCATGGAGAAGATCTGTAATTGTACGCTGATAAATAGCTTGTATCACAGATGTCCCTACTCTCCTTGTTCCCCCGTTGATTCACATAGCATATTCCGCGTCACTTGGCCGTAAGGAGGCGTTCTGCACAGGACAACCACCGATGACCAATGAATATCACGCTTACGGAAGAGTAATGGTCCGCTTTGTTTAAAACTAACATAAACGGACGGCAAAACAGCTCTAATTACTTTAACTTCTGTGTTAAGAGTGAACAGATTGATGAATAACTTTCTCCATTGTTTGGTGAGGTTCGTCAACTGATTGCAAACATTTGTTCACTGATACCTTCAATAATAAACAAATAATTCCCTGTAACTGTTAATATCCCACTGATAAAACCACGCTTTATCGTCATGGGTATATAAAGAGGTCAAGCTGCCTACATTAGTAACGTAAAAACACCGTTCAATTGTTTCAGATTTTGAATTGAATGTTGACTGGTAATAAAGACGGGGAAAAGTTCCTTTGAGAGACGCGGTCAGAGGCGGTGTCACTGTCAAAATAGTGGCATGGCTTCCTCATTACGCGAGAGTCGTGATCACACCACCACGAAGGCAGGACTGTTCAGAATGTGAGTGTGGCGTAATTTCGATCACGTGAGGTAGTTAGCCAATCGTGGTTGTGAATCTAATTACCTCCGAGCTATTACAGCACGGTGGTTGGATGACCAGATAAAGCGCCCCCTTACGGCCAAGAGGCACGAACTAGGCGATGTGAATCAGCGGGAGATAAGGAGAGTAGGGACGACAAGTGATACAAGCTGAATAGTATGAGCGAACTGTAATTGGTGAGTTCTGAGAACATGGATATGAGGGTGTTGAGGCCAGATCTACATAAGTGACAAGAATGAGGAGCGACTTTTGTGGACCTGGTTTTAATCCAATAGACAACTGTGTTTCGCGGCTTACCGGTACTTGTTCACATGGATCAGGCCCAAGACAATCTTGTTGTTCTCCATCCTCATACCGGGCTGTTGGTTCTGTCTTCACTGTTACATCTCCATCTTCCATACATACATTTGCAGAATGCTGGTATGTTATCCCATCGTCTTGTATCAATGATCCTGTCGCTTGATCAAAAGGTTCCAGTTTTACAGATAAGTGTTCCATTGTCCTTTTAATTATGTTAGACAATTCAGTCCCACTGAAATAAAAACACAACAATCACCTTTTATTCATCGCTTGAAGGATAAATCTTCGGCTATCGCTCATCAGTTTAAACGTCACATCTGAACTACTATTGATCATTTTACCGGAGAGCAATGTCATCGAAAACTATAAAACAGTGAAAGAGTTTGGGTAAAAGTTGATTCACAGTACAAAAAAACTCTCTTTTTGTCCTTCGGCAGTCCCCCATTTTTTCCTTTAACCACAATTCTTTGTCAATTTATTCTTCTTTCTTTTTCCGTGCTGTCGGAAGGTGAACATTTTTTTTTTCTTTCACAATATTTTTCTTGTTTTAAATCAACCAATGAAATGTAGCCACAATCTCTCACCATTACAGCTCTATGAAGGAATAATATGTGACTATCGTGACGTGTGGTAGAAGAGTACTTCAGTGTTGGATTGAAGTATCTTGATATGATTCACTTCTTGCTAGCCAACGAGACACTGAAATCATTTTGTTTATATATATTTTTGTATTTATATCTTCCAATTATAGTTCAAATCAGTACAATCGATTAAGTTGTCTATACTGGCCTGAAATATGCGTACATTGACGCTCTGGCCAAGTGGTTCAGAGCCACCAAGCTTGGCACACATATACTACACCTGCACGATGATGCCCTGTAAGCGTCAAATTTGACATTCAGTAGCTAGCTATCGCCCAAATTGTCTTTTCCCTGTGTTCTGAATATATAAATACGACTTGGCCACCAAACTTGTCCGGGGTGAACATATACCACGCGACAATACCTGCATGATGGTACCATATAAGCGTCTGATTCGACATTCAGTAGCTAGCCTGTCACAGAGAGCGTCCGTTGACATCCTTGCAAGTGGTTTGGACCCACCAAACTTGTTCCATATGTACACCTACAGGATGGCACCACATAAGCGCCAGATTCGACAGCCAGTAGCTAGCCATCGTCCGAAATGTTTTCCCCAGTGCTCAGTAGGAGATAATGCCTACATGATGTTGCCATATATGCGTCAGATTTGACAGCCAGTAGCTAACCAGGGTTAAATAGTTTTTCCCTATCTTCTGAGTATATAAATACGACTGAGTCACCAAACTTGGCACACATATACTACGAGACAGTTAGATGGTGCCATATAAGCGTCAGATTCGGCAGCCAGTAGCTCGCCAGTGTTAAATAGTTTTTTCCAATGTTCTGAGTATATAAATATGACTGAGTCACCAAACTTGGCACACATAACTACGAGATAATACCTACTAGTTGGTGCCATATAAGCGTCAGATTTGACAGCCAGTAGCTAGCCATCTTCCGCATTGTTTCCCCCTAGTTGCTAGTATATAAATACGACCGCAGTGGCTCTACGTAGAATACACATATTAGTTAAATACTAAGAATTAGACCCAACATTCAGCAGCTTGCCATTGACCATAAATAACTTTTGTGTCTGTCTTCATGTGCTTTTCTATTAAAACACCACATAGCAGTCCAGTGCACAACATAAGTTATAGCGTACGTAATAAAATCATAATACTTTACGGACGATTCTTTAAGTTCGGTGGCACTTTTCAGTAAATTCACCATTCCGAAGTAAGATATACATCGAATACTATTAGACGTATATATTTCCACAAGCGGTTCGACCGCTCTTAAATAATGATTTATTTCATGGTATACCCATTCAACTCTTACTATATGTCGATTGTATTGTATAATTCCATATCCCAACTAAATCGATATCGTTCTATAAATATATGAAGTATAAACACCCAACACCAAATGTCGCCATACACTGACTGAAATAACCCCTGATTATAAAATCGATACCGTAGAGTCTAAAATATACACCATGTTTTAAACTATTATGAACGGGTATATATTATTGAAATAACACCTTTTTATAAAATCAATATAGAATCTAGAATATACACCGTGTTTTGAATCGTTATTAACGATTAACGTATAAATTCGGAGAATTTATCAAAATATCATATGTAGTTACTATGTACATGTCTAATCTCAATAATCTATATCGGTAGTGACATATGACGGTGGTCGGTAGGTGGAGGTGGATTTGGGTGGGGGTGTAAAACCTGTGTAAGTGAAAGACCTCAAGTCACTAAGGCTCCTTTTGTTTCTTTTACGTTTCGGTTTGATACCCCATTCGGGCTGTATGAGAGGAGTCCGAGGATATGATATCATTAACAACATAATTAATCGATAGAAAGTAAATCAGACCAATCCAGCCGATGTTTCCGAGCAAGCTAATGATAATTCTCTTAGTTAACGCCCTGAAACATGAGATGGGATAAAATTGAGTTCTGCTTCAATCTAGAATGACAAACCTTGTTGTTCCTTATCTGTAAATCCCACGAAGGATATTAGTCAATGGTGCTACATAAAAAAAATCACGAGGCGCTATATTTCCCCAAATATTGTTTGTTCTCTTAAGCTTGAGGCATAAGGCGGTTGGCAGTGTTCGTTCCCTCAATACGTATTGTAAAAACGATAATTGTTGTTGTTGTAAATCTTTAAATTCCACTCTTAAAACCGAAGGGTATCATTCTCTGATGCTTAAAAATGTGTAACTTTCTTGGTGCTCGTTCTCTATATGTGCTGTTTGTTCTCTTAAACTTTAAACATGTATACACTAGCTATATCTTGACCGAAATTGTAGAGGCGAACAATCTGCACAAATTTGATAGTACTCGCCGCAACGGATATACATTTCGCGCGCTAAACAGTTGCCGATAGGAAAGTTAAAACCTATACCTGGAGTGGACACGGGGCCAAAGATATTAATTGTACTTCATTGTATTCATTCAGGAATCGTTTACAGCGAAAAGAGATTTTTTGGGGCAATAAATTTTTCGAGCGACAGACTTAGAGGCACACGCCCCATTATATGTAACGGCTAGAGTCAGAGCGAATACAAAAGGGGAAAATTCAGACAGCATGCACACGTCGGCATGACGCCGACAACAGATCGAGACACATCGACAAACGTTGACGCCGGCAGTGACACATCGGTTCACGTCAATCCGACGTCGCATCGGCAACGCATATTTCCGTGCCAAATTCAGAATATCCTACGTCAGGTCTCCAACGAAACTTCTGTTTGCCAGTTTCAACATCGGCTTTGTGTCGGCCCGACAACATGTGCAGGCATAATTCAGACCGTCGGGCCTACGTCAACTCTACTTGGATCTACATAGATTATTGCGTTCATCGTATTTTAGTTTTAAAATGCACTGAAGAAACTTCATATATCATGCCATAATTTAAGATAAATAAAGATGATTTTCGATACCATAAATACAACATTTTAGATGGCTATTTTTATGAAAAAGTCGGTTGATAATTTCTTCTTTCTGAGTCTCCGTGAAAATATGAATATTCGTGCAAGCCTATTTATATTCTCTTGGGAGGATCTAGCTTTCCGATGAATTAAATGGAAATAAAGAGTGGGCTGACCTTTTGCACTTGCATCGGCCGGTTCACTCATTGCATGTGACTTATTTTAAACATTTCGAATCAGCCTATCAATAATACATGCGCGACAAATCGTGCGACCTACCGGTCTTATCTTCCCTTAGACTACGTTCTTAAAGTTAGACCGCGGTCCGTAGTTGCTTATTCGAGGGGACCAGTATTTATTTCTTCAGCGCGCTCATTTCAACAACTGCGTCTTTTGAAGGAATTTCAGCTTGAGAGCTGGGCTGAGCCGGTTGTTCTGCGCTGGGGGCTTAAAAAAGACTCCGGCTACACAGTCAGACCATCAAACTAACTGAAAATCCCAATACCCAACAGACGCTCGCGTAATGCAAACCATCAATTAACTAACCCCGACCTCAGGAGCCTGACATATACTGGGTCATTCAACCAGACCATCAATTAACGGGAAACACACCAGGTAACTAAGAAATGTTCCAGGAATACAACCAGACCATGGATTAACTGAAACCAACCCAGGTGTCTAACGAATACTTCAGGCATGCAAACAGATCATGGATTAACTGCCACCCCCCCCCCCCCCCCCCCCCCACCAGGTGTTTTACAAATACTCCGGGTTTACAGCAAAATTACCATTAACTGAAAATCCCCGTGCTTAACAAATACTGGGGCATGAAACAAGACCACCACTTAACGGACCTCCCACCAGGTGATTAACAAGTAGGCTACTGGAGGCATAGAAGCAGACCTTCAATTAACTGAAAAGCCCAGGGCCTAAAAAATTCTACTGCATAGTACCAGACCATCGATTAACTGACCCCCCTCCCCCAACCAGGTGCCTAACACTTACCCGGGGGAAAAAACCAAGATCACCAATTAACTGAAAATCCACCACGTACCTAGCAAATACACGGGGCATTCAACGAGACCGTCAGTTAACTAAAACCCCTAGTGTCTTACAAATACTCAGGGCTTATAACCAAAATACCAATTACCGGAAAACCCCAGTGCCTAAAAATACTCGGGCATACAACCAGACCATCGATTAACTGAAAAGCCCAGTGCCTAACGAATACGGAGCATACAACCAGACTACCAATTACCTGAAAATCCACCACGTACCTAACAAATACTTAATACTGATACTGTTTATTCTCTCAGAAGCCACAAGTTGGCACGCGAGGTACAGTGTAAATTCGACACAGAGATGACGAAAAAAATGTTACAATATCCAACAGTATATAGAATTCCATGATTGTATAGTACTATACATAGTTTTTCGACCAAAAATTACCACACTCCTCCCTCATACACCCCCACGGAAACACATATATATATATCTATATATTATACTAATGCTAATTTGACATACATAGACAAACTCATCAGTACGTCTTTGTTGGTATTTATCAAGACTTGTCTAAATATCTGGTCTTTCGGAACAATACTATTTTTTTCAACAAAGTGTGGTAAATACTTTAGTCTGAGGGCCTGAAACGCTGGACATACTAACAGGAAATGGATTTCATCTCCTATTACATCTCTTTGGCAGTGTTGGCAGAACCTCTCATTTACAGGGGTGTTTTTCCAACGACCGGTTTCAATTGGTAATTTATGGTTGGCGGTACGGAATTTCGCAACAATTTTACGATTCTTTTCAGGTAGAATATCCAAATAAACTTCAAAACATGGGAACTACTTATACAAACTATACAGCTTTCCCCTGGACGAATCATGTACAGCAGCATTCCAATTTTGAAGAAATTGATCCTTTAGTCGTCTTTCTAAAACTCTGATGAAGTACTGTTTGTTAATCCCTCCCTCCGCTACCCAAACATCATTAAAGCCAGAATTTTCTAATATATTTCTCACTTTAGATAACCATGGTGAATCGGGCCTTAGTTGAAAAAGTAACTTATATAAAATGGTAGAAATTTTGCCTTCCCCTTCTGGTAACTTTAGCCAAAATGAAACCATACGCATTTTAACAATAACGGACAATGGAAGCACCCCGGTCTCCCCCAAAACCATGAAGCTAGGAGTAGATTTCCGTATACCCAAAATATTTTTGAGGAACTAGCTCTATTCGTCCCAGCACATCGGTATTGCCAAACCCCCATACTTCGCTCCCATACAGAAGGATCGCCTCTACTACAGCATTAAATAGCTCTAGTTGGCATTTAACTGGCAAATACATATTCTGGATTTTTCTTCTTACCGAATAGACTGCTTTGGACGCTTGGTCGGCTATGCGCTTGCGTGCTCTAGCTAAGTTACCAGTTCGGAAAAATGTTATCCCAAGGTATGTGTATTCATCAACAATTTCTACACTTTCATTTTCAAATAAAAATATAGGAATATTCTGAAGTTTCCGCTTGGAGAATATCATACACTTTGTTTTCTTTATATTTACTTCTAATTTCCAAGTTTTACAATATTTAGTAAACGCATTCAGCGATGTCTGTAAATTTTCTGCAAATTCTGCGAGCAATACAGTATCGTCTGCGTAGAGTAGAACAAACAATCGTAGATAAATGTCAACATTTCCCATAGTAGCTTCAGTAACATTTTGTAAACCATTTACACCCTCATTCTCAAGAAAGGTTTCTAGGTCGTTGAGATAAATTGAAAACAATAACGGTGACAATTTTTCGCCCTGTCTCACACCTATTCTGCAGTCGAAGTAATCACTTAACTTGTTTCCAGACTTAATACATGACTTAATAGAATTATACATGTTATGGATTACTTTGAAGCATTTACCAGTAATTCCACTTTTAACCAATTTATACCATAACCCCTCCCTCCATACTCTGTCGAACGCCTTTCTAAAATCTATAAAGGCGCAGTATAGTTTTTTCCCAGACCCAATGAAAATATCAATCAGGGAATATAATACGAAGATGTTATCTAATGTGGCATAATTCTTCCTAAAGCCAGACTGCGCTTCCGTCAATAGCTTAACCGAATCAACATAATCGGTTAACCTTCTGTTAATTATAGCAGTAAATGTTTTCCCTACACAACTTAATAGGGTAATCGCCCTTTAGTTGTCTGGGTCGTTTTTGTTACCTTTATTTTTATATATCGGTTTTATTACGTCTATTAACCAGGATTCTGGGATAAAACCAGAGTCCAAGATAATGTTAAAAAGTTTCAGATAGAGAGGCAACATTATCTCAGCAGTGTTTTGAATATATTCATTACAAATGTTATCTATTCCTGTAGCTTTATTTTTCTTAAATCCCTTGATTGTATTCATAATTTCATCAGCAGTTATAGGCACATTAATAATCTCGTTTGGATTACTTTCTGAATCTTCATTTAATTGAGCAGTATTTTCAGTAGAGGTCATTCCATTTTCATTCATTTTCTTGAAGTAGTCATTAAATATTCTCAAACCAATTTCTTCAGGGCATGTATTTTTGTCGCAGTTGTTAATAATTTTCCAGTAAGCCCTCGAGTCATTCTTACTCAGTGCTCTCATCTGTTCAGCGCATTTAGTTTTATACAGAGCGAAATGCTTATTCAAACATTTCTTATACTCTCTACTAGCATTTCTCAGTGAAATTCTTGCCTTTTCTGTCTTGTATTTCCTATTTGCTCTTCGAGCCAAATTAAACTGCCATCTTCTCTCTCTACACTCTTCTCCGAACCACGGTTTATTCAGTTTACGTGCTCCCCATGTCACTAATTTTCTATAACCAAATACTGTCTCTGCTGTCTCGATATATATACCATTTCTTTTCGTCATAATACTATCTATTCTATCCTTAGTTACAGGTGTTTCTTGAAGATTTCCTAATTCACATGCCATGGAAATTGCACCATCAATTACTATTTCATCGGTACAATGCAATTTGTCGAGTTCCACCTCCACTTCATATATTTGATCGCGATC
>JAVTVY010008590.1:0-46318 GCA_036873755.1 Hanleya hanleyi
CACCCCAAAAAAGGCCAAAAATACCAGAAAGGGTGTTCCCAAATAAACTCTGGATATGGCCCTGCTTGACATTTACAATGAATACAGAGGCATAATTCATCGAAATATTCTAACGGGTCAAATATGTGACAATGCAAGGTACTAAGAATCTTCTAAAGAAAGAATATCTCAATAAGTCGATCGATTAGTAGCCGAGATATTGTGGCCATACCAACAGGTACTGTGAACATCCCCTCCTCCTTTAACAGACAGGGGAAGAACATAATGACAGATGGGTTTCACATATATGCAGTATCTATTACCCACATACCTATTCCTGGACATTCTTCTGAAGACTGCAGAGTAGGCCTACCTTCCATATTCGCCATATCATACTGTATTTTAACTGGATGGAATAAAAAATGTAATATGAAATTGGTCATTCCCATTGAAAGGGGTTCATACAAATTTTTTATTTATATATAATTTTCTTTTCCAAAGTAACCTTTCTTCTTTGAAAAAACCCTGCAATTATTTGAATATTCATTGAGGATTATCTTGATTCTCTCTCTAATATGGAGATCATTTTTCGTGAATAAATTTTGTTAGGTGATATTTTAGCCTCCAAAATCGTACAGTATAGCCTCGGGCAACCCAGCCTCATAGCTGGCTGTTCCCGTCCATGCCTGGGGTATGGCTTCAATATGATTATTAAACATTAATTTAGGAATTACAGATAAATTGCCATAAATCATGAAAAAAAAAAATTCCTGGTGCATGTTTCGATTTTCTGATATTATCGGAGGATGCATAGTTCACAAAACATCGAAGTTTCAGAAATATTTGATGTACAGAAATCAATTGAAATCAACTGCACAAGTCCTTCACAACAGCTGATAGTTCAACAAGCTGAACCCTGCTGACATTTAATTTTGTGATATTGACAATGCAGGGTTCAGCCGTTGAACCGAAATTTCCTATCGCAAAATTTTCGCCTCCCGACCTGGGTAACAGCGGGTGGATTTGCGCTCATAAAAAAACAATAATACCTACCGCTTTGTGCTCGTTTGGATAGAATACGTATTTGCCTACTTCCCTGGCCATTTATTTTCTCTGTCCAGCTCCTTTCATTTCCATAAACGACAAAAGAAAAAAATATTATCGCGGACGATCTTCCAAACACGAAATCCGGATCAGGGTTCCCTGCATGCAGCCACTCAGGGAAATCAGGGAAAATGATTTTTCAGTTTTCCAGTCAGGGAAAACTCAGGGAAAACTCAGGGAATTTGAGAAAAATACCCAACATCAGGGAAAACTCAGGGAAATTGAGTAGCAAGAGAGGCTATATGACTGGCTGGGCATATGTTGGCTTTTTAGTGCACACCTCCTTCTTAACACCTCATTAAGGGCTTAACTAGCATAGCTTGAACTCTTATCAGGACTAATTCTTTCATAACTGCATGCAATGTTACTATGAATTCTGAACACACACATTCTGGCCAGTGGTTGTGCTTATTTTGCATATCTGTACTGTATCTTCATGTTAAAAGCTGTTGAAACTATCACATATTTCTCAGGGAATTTGGGAAATTAATCAGGGAAATATCAGGGAATTTTGTTTCCATGAAAAGCTCAGGAACCCTGTGGATATTTGCCTCTAGGGCATGAATGACCAAAAACTTTCATAAAGTTGCCGCACACGGAGCTGCTTTACGTCATCGTGCACAAATGAAATCTGGCTAAGCAGATAGCTCCAGTATCACCGGGCTCAAGTTCAATGAGTCCTCCATGTTTCCCCCACCACACCCAATACATGTACGACAAAGCAAAATATATCAAAAATAATATCGGCATACTGCATGTAGACCCACATTTGTCCAACATGTGGGAGCCAACCATGTCAGTTTCTATCAGCTTTTCACACAACTGACTTGAACCTAGACAAGACTTTCAGAATACAATTTAAGATTACAAATGATAATCAGTTTACTTCAGTGGATGCAAACTTGTATATTTTGTCCTTTTGCCTGTTGGAAGCTTGCAAGTTTTACTAGCCAGTCATGCCAGTAGGACTAAGTGTATTTGAAAATCTGCTGGTCCTTCAGCAATTTCACTAGCCTATGCTAATTTCAAGCCCTGCCTTTGTTTCTGTACCTATGCCATAGCACCACTACAGTGTGTCTTTACGACCTTGGGACACCATGATGAATCTATGAATTCTCCACTTTTATGTTCCATACACAGTCCTTGTCTTTTGTAAAAAGATGGTGAGCTAAAAAAAGTGTACCTAAATTAACCGAGGAGAGCTAATACGAGAGCTGAAAATCGCTCACCCAAATTTCGTGAGGGGAGTGATTTTGTTTTAATTGTTTAACCTACCATATTATATTTTTGATTAAATTATTTTATTTTTCAATTTATTTTCAAACGAAAAATTCATGAAAATAAATTATTCTATTTCAATTTAAACAAGTCAATATCAAAAGTGATGAAGATTTCAACAGTCACCAGTGGGTAGTACGTACCAAAAGATTGAGCAAGCTCACTCTGCATATAATACTCGTCGGAACCAATCATGCGCGAAGAGCAGTGTCTGTGGAGGTTCTCGAAAATAATCGGCCGATAGTATTTAAGTGAACGAGAAGAATGTTTGGCGAACGATCAGACGAGTCCCAGTTCAATATTGCCCAAGAGTATTGACATCCTACTGACTACAGGCTCTGTGTGCTGATAATGATGTGTAAATCATCTACCTTTCTTAGAAAACTTCGTCAACTGCTTCAACTTGTTCAAGGAAGATTTGCTGCAGTTACCGCCATTGTTTTCAGCTCTCCGCGCACGTGGCAAATATTGCACGATCCCATGCTAGGAATAGCCTGTGCAAGAGACTGCCGATTGTCAAACAAGCGAAGAAATTATGGCCGCGCTGGAATTGACGGCGATCGTTTGCTGATTAAAATTTATTAAAGGCATTTCAGTTTATTCTCACAGTGATTTTCAGTGTGGAAGAGTTCGCAAAATTAACACCAACTGTCCGTACATTTAATAATAAGGCCGTTAGCAGATACAGCCTACTTATATCTATATTTAATCTGCTGAAATCTAGGTGCGCGAAAAACAGTGTACCTTGGATATGATTTAGGTGAGCGATGGTGCGCGAGAGCGATCGCTCACCTCCAAACGCAAGGACTGCATACATGTGTGTTCATTGATTGAAAGATATCGTATTGATTACTATGGCAGATCTGGGTCCGTTAATTCTGTTGATCAGTAACAAGCTCATCACCTGGCGAGACGAGGGTTAATGTGATTATCGTCAGATCGGCACTGACTGATATATACATGTATTGATCCAGGCGTACAGTGAGAGCACGTGCTAAATGCTTCGATAGTTTTAATAATATGCTCGCCCCAAAATGATCCAATGCTCTATTAGCTGCATTAATATTCATCTGCTCAGGCGTACATTTAACATCTGTGACCTCCGATGTACATGTATGCAGTCAATCAATCATGGTAATGTAAATCAGTATTCTTACATCTTCATACACAAGCCGGCTTCTCCATTCACATTGGCGAGTTAGTCTTCATATATCAGCACATCAGTTCTATTCAGAAGCTATAGACACGAAAGCTCATTGAAACCATTTAAACTTTGAAAAGTGTCATATGAGTGCACGTGGGTTTATGATTAGCTGTCCAGTATGTACATGTATCTCAGGCAACACATACTTTGGCATATTAGGAGATGACATATAACTTTTCTGAGAAAATACATCACCTTACGTACATGAGGATCTGATTGGCTGGGCTCTGATTTTTAGATGAAATTTACACGTCAGATTTTTAATGCTTTAGCCGTTCAGGCATGTTACATGTACATGTAGGTGGTTCAATCTATCAAGGCTACTTCAAGGTGTGAATGGAGAAATTGACTTGTGCATGAAGATGAATTCTTATATATAATTAACAGTGCTGTAACTTGAGTTATTTAGGTACAGGTAGTTGCCATGATGTCAAGCTAATATTGAAAGCTGGTTACCCCCATAATGGCCCATTCTATAAACCCACTTGTCCTCGTTCAGGTCTTCAGGCAATCAGAAATGTCACTAAAAGATCTATATTAAATGATTATTAGCTACATGTACATGCATGGATGAATAATAATCCTTAATTCATTTAAAAAACTTGGAAATTTTTTGTCTTACATGTACTATAAAATTATCTTCGAATCTCTATTAAAAAGATTGGATTTCGAAATTGCGGCAGATATGTAACATGATTGTGCACTTTTTGATAAAAGCATGAAATTTGGCAGGATGATAGATAAACACATATGATTCATTTTTGGAGGGGGAGTCCGGCTTGTAAATCCGTATTTTGGCCGCCATCTTGGATTTCAAAATGGCCGCCATCAAATACCACAAAGTCGCATTTTTGCACTTCTGAGACACATAGGAGGCCAATTTAAACGGTAATACCCACATTTGCGTACTCAAGGAAGCAGATCAACACAGTTTTGTTGCATCAGAACTGATGGAATTGGAGATGGCGGCCGTTTTCTTTTCAAAATGGCTGCCGAGAATCGCTTATTTTCATTGTTATGTGACTTACGTGAACAGATGCACAAACTTCTACTTCTGAGTAGCCTAAAATGTTTTTCATGTCTTTGGACACTGCATGGTTACTTGTGGACAAGTAACACGTGTGGTTAAGTTTCCACATGAACAGCTGCAATAAAAGCGAGGTTGAGATACTACGGCTGCATCCTAGAATCCTCCGTATTCTAAAGTCTGAAAGTGAGGTACCAAGAGAAGTTATTCTGTAGACTGATATGGTTGATTTTCAGTCGCCAAACGTAAACTTTACCAACCTTTTACATATCTCTCCAACTCATTCACATAGCCGATATCCGGAATAGGTCACATCTTGGGTATTTACCCAATACTCTACATTTGATTGACCTGACATGGAGCATCGTGTATTTCCATCGGTGATGTCTGCAATATATGAAGTTAGTGACGCTGGAGACTAATCTCCGTGACAAAAGTGTGCTGAGCATAATTCGAATAGATTAAGCTTGTTGCATGTATATATAGTTTCCCCAATATAGATCTTCTGTTCGAAATAGAATATGATAATTTCTGAGGAGTCAAAATGGCTGCCATTCAATTTTCGTGTTAGTTTTCCATCCCCACTCACTTGGAGAAGCCCCTCTTGAACAACGGTGAAAAAGCTAACCCCATCTGTGGCGAGTCTGTGCGGCGGATATGTCAGCATGACTCCCTTCTTTGTGAGAATTCACTCAAGACTCTCATACTTTACTGGATGATTTTTATACAAACACCCATGCAGTCTCATTCCATCCATCGCGAAGAAACAGCAAGCTTGTTGACAAGTTGTTGATAAACCTAGCGTCTGTTCAATCACTCAATATGATCCCTCGTCAATAATACAATTTCTGCGCCCATAATTCATATAACAGCATTAATAGCACCAAAATAAAAACAATCATAGAATTCAAGCGCCAAGAGAAAATGCATTCTTCAGCGAGGTCAGTTGGGGCTTGGACTCCCGACACTTCGCGGCAGCTTGGCCTTCTCGAGTCCGCTTGTTTCAATGAAATTTCTCTAGATCTGTTTCTTTGGGAACATTAGAAATTGATTATGACACAGGTTCCGATTTCATTAACTATTTTGGCTACATAAACGTTTTTGGTCTTCTTGCTTTCCGGCAAATCCTTACTCTCTTCGGGAAAAGGTTTCCAATATTTCTCGAAGAGTTCAAAAAGCAAATCATTTTAATATGGAACAGTACTTGAATTCCCCTTTTCGTCTTCTCCGTATGCTCATGGTTGATCATGGATGTACATGTACAGTTATCGTTGTGATGCAGGAATCTATAGCTGTTCAGGAGCTGTCTGGTTCAACACGAGTTTCCAACCAGAGCAGGTTGTAAGGACAAAGCTTTGGAAATTAGAGATGTGGTTTTGATAGATGTGTGTGCTTCAGAATGAGCAAGCGATAAATAGGTCAGAAAATATCTGTTTGAGGAAGTTGCAAGTAGTCGTCTCGGTTTGGAATTTCTGCAGTAAATATAGTGATTTTTTTTACGAATGTACTGGTATTGATGTCTAGCTTCAACACATATATTTCCACCAACATGGATGAAATATTAACTACGAGACACACTGTAAGTGTCCTGTATCACTTTTGCTTAGAGCAAACAAAGCAGTGCGAATTTTGTCGACTTTGTCAAAACGTATATAATGAGTCTCTGCGCATTCAGTGAGAGGCCACATTTTACAATTCATTAGTCCACTAAAGATGTGAAGAGGCAGAGGCACTAAGATTACTGAAAAAAATGAGCCTTATCCAGCCTATCATCAGCGAAGTCATTTGTTTTTCGCAAACATCTGGGTGGGGTGGCATGGCCGGTTCTAAAATTATGTGAGCCTTCTTGACCAGCGCCTAGCTACCCAGCGCAAAAGGGCAGCAGGACTTCTTGTAAGGGCAACATGACTTCATGTAAGGGCAGCAGGACTTCCTCTAAGGCCAGCGGCACCACCATCACCTTTTTCATTTGTGTTCTATTGCCATTACTGGAAACTGGTATTGTGATTCGAGGATGACAAAATGCTCATTGACAAGCTAGTCAAATATGTAGTCATGCCTGTATTTGGTATATTGGAGTGCAATATTCATAGATTCAGTTTGTCGTTGAAATCTCATACCGGAATCAGCAATACAAATGATGCGAAAACCAGAACTAGTAATTCAACCTGCAGTTTTGTATGCCAGTACTGGAACTTTGGATTTCAATCACACTTTTGTCGGCTCGGCTGGCAGGATAGGCAACCCGGGAACCAGCCTCATCCCCATTCAATGCTTCAAACTGTGACACTTTGTCCACAACATTATGAATAACCATCTCTATCATACAACTAAGTTCGATCATTAGAGAAATTGTGGTCAACAAATATAACATAGATTACTGATATGAGCTTATTCCATTTCCGGTGTAACTGATAAATATGAATCTGGTAATGGAACTCCTTCAACGATGGAGCAATGGTAGCACAGTCAACTGACATGCATGGCAAAACCAGTTCATCGCGGTTGAACTTTCTAAAAATTTGCGACTAAAACTCTCTGACTAGTGGCATATATCCTATTGAGAAAATTCTGGACATGCTTGCATAATACTATAGGTTTGCAAGATATCACGGAAAAGCTTAACCATGGGACATGGCGGGATCTCAAAAACTCCATCATAGTAATCTGATCTTGAAAGGCAAGGTTAAGGAAAGAGCTTAACCCAGACATTGTGGTAAGTTTCAGCCGTTTAGCTCCAAGTGTAGGGAGAATATTTCGAGGACATTGCCTACCAAGACCAGACACGGCTGGACCCAATATCGCCAGGGAAGAATCAACTGATACTGATTATGCCACATCCACTGACTGAAGGGATTATCAGATTTAGTTTTTTGTTAGTATTTTAGTATCCATGTGTATGGTAATGGTGGTCGTCTCCGACTGGGCATTGTTCCACACAGAAGTCCCTTAACCAGTTCCCTCGGCCAAAGCAATGTGTAAACCAGCCTTGTATCAGATATCCATTTCAGGCTTCAATGTTCGCTGATGGCGAAAAGCTTGATATCCAATATGGTGTACTAACAGGGATTTTTAACCATAAAAAGCTCGCTAAGGAACGTATTTAGTTCATGTATATGTATGACCTAATCATACTCAACTGACTCAACTAAGTCCACTGTGCCGCGAGTTGTCGAAAGTTGAGCCAGGGTCGACCTCGTTGAAGAATGCTATTGTTTACGAGGTTATACTGTGTTACTTTTGTTCATACAAGTAGCAATTGGACTATTGATGTTTGTAGAGTTCTGAAGAGCTCCCAACCGAAGGGAGTGCGTATAGAGACCCGCCGTTCAGGCTTCTTCTGGTTTCTGGTTTCTTCTCCGTTCTTCAGGAGAAGCTTCTCTAAGTAAGTTTGAATAGGGAACTTATACCAAAGATGAATGACAGCCAGTTTGATGTCCATTTTCAGAAACCAGCGCATTCTATCAGTAGTAGCTGATGTGGCTGCATGATAAACTGTAGATGCAGCAAGGTTAACCCACATTGTGCTGGAATTTCTCTCTAAAATATGATTAATGTTATATATTGCAGGTATCAATGGTACATGAATGAGTGTCTACTGATGCCAAAAAATCATTTTAAGTCACCCAAAAGTAGATTTTTGCCTATCGATTCACCTACGTCACATAACCGTGGAAATAAGTGATTCTCGGCAGCCATTTTGAAAAAAAATGGCCACCATCTTAAAATCCATCCGTTCTGATGCAGCAAAAGTGTGGTGATCAACTTCCTTGGGTACACAAATGTGGGTATAGCCGTTTAAATTAACCTTCTATGTGTCTTAGAAGTGCCAAATTGCGAATTTGATGGTTTCTAATGGCGGCCATTTTGAAATCCAAGATGGCGGCCAACTACGGATTTTCAAGCCGGACTCCCCCTCTAAAAATGAATAATATGTGTTTCTCTGTCACTATGCAAAGTTTCATGCTTTTATCACAAAGTGCACAATCGACCCATTTTTTGTTACATATCTGCCGGACTACTCTGGAGGGCAGGCAAATGACCTTATGTACATGTACTTGCCATATACATGTATGTGCACCCGGCTGTCCTGATCAAGTGCCATATTTCTATGTAAGCTTATTTATAATCTAAGTCTACCAGCATGACCACCCTCACGGAAATAGGGCGCGCACCCTATTTAGGGCGCGCGCCCCATCTGCGCCCCAATTGCGCCCTACTTGCGCCTTGTCTATCTACTGCGCCCTAATTGCACCCTATTTCTTCATCCCATCCACCCTGCTGCGCCCTAATTGCGCCCTTCAGGAATGCGCCCTAGAAGCTAGAGATAGGGCGCGCGCCCTAAGTGCGCCTTATTTAGTTTGAAATTTTTGTTGATATTCAGACTGCGCCCTACTTGCGCCCTGTGGACATAGATGTTTTCTCCAAACTTCAGATTGCGCCCTATCTGCGCCCTGTGGACATAACTACTTTTTCGAGAACTCAGACTGCGCCCTAAATGCACCTTCTGGACATAACAATTTTATCTAAAATTCAGAGTGAACCCTACATGAATACTTGTGCCTTCTGGACTTTTTTTCACCAACATTCATTTAGCTAGTAATCACATATGCATACAAGTGCATGCATGTCGTAATAAAAAAAGTTTTCCCCAAAAATTCAGACTGTCTGCTTTATTCGCTATTCTGGGCTATAAAATAATTCATTAATGTGAAATTTGGACTTTCATACTTAATTTTAATAACATTATTTCAATAAAAAAAATCACACTTGAAAAAGAAATCGCTTCTAATCTGCGCCCCGACGGCGCCCAACCAGTACATGTACATCATTCATGCTATTATTCTCAGAGTGCGCCCTAATTGCGCCCCAACTGCGCCCTAATTGCGCCCCAACTGTGCCCTATCTGCGCCCTAATAACTGCACAATAGCATGTTATCTGATTAGTCAAAACTGTCACATGACCTTTATCTTATTGGCTGATATTAACAAAAGAAAGGCAGACATATTGGTTTTCAAAGAACCATTTTGAATTTGAAGATTTCATGCCCATTTAACAAGATTTTGGTGAGTAATTATCTCTGTTTTGTGGATAGGGGATAATGTAAAGGGTTTCAGATGTGTGTAGAAGTAATTTGAAGAAAAAAACTCAAGAAAAAGTGAGCGAAAGTGTCAGATGACCTGATGTACCAATTCCACAACAGCTGACCATAGTACATGCACAGATATATTTTCTTATAAATGTAATTCTAACCATGAAGGAACTCATGTAAGATTGGTTCGCCAAATGTCCTTCCTCGTTAAATAAAGTATTATTATTATGAATGCACATTGTAGATGAAGATAATATGTACCTGCAGAGTAAAATGAAATTTATTTAGGCTAGGTAGATGCCAATAATAATCTTTCCCCTTAAATCTTCAATTTATGTACATGTATACTGTTGTTCCCCAACTGCGCCCTAACTGCGCCCCAACTGCGCCCTAAGTGCGCTCTAATTGCGCCCTAACTGCGCCCCAAATGCGCCCTAACTGCGCCCTATCAGTACAACATTCATGCTATTGTTCTGAGAGTGCGCCCTAATCGCGCCCCAACTGCGCCTTAATTGCGCCCCAACTGCGCCCTATCTGCACCCTGAGACTGCGCCCCAACTGCGCCCTATTCTCTAATAGGGCGCATATAAGGCGCAATTAACATATTTGGAACGCGCCCTAATTTGCGCCCTAGCCATATTGAGTCTAATGGCAAAATTGGGGGCGCAAATAGGGCGCGCGCCCCAATTGCGCCCCAACTGCGCCCTAGCTGTCTCAATTCATGCGCCTTAAATGCGCCCTATTTCCGTGAGCTTCTCCCTCTCTGCAGAGAGGGAGAAGCTCATTAGTCAATTTCAAAGTGTAGTGTGTATGAACATAGATATTGAGCACAATTGCATGTCTTACTGCCATAACGCATGGCTAATTAGGGCATTGCTCAAGCGTTACTCTACCTTCTCTCTCCCAGATAACACACTCACTAGTCCTATCCATAATTCATGGCAGTAATCGTACGTTAACTAAATAGTAATATACATGAATCGGGCCAGGATTACACCTGATTATACATGCATGATGTATCACAATCTGTTAAACCAGTCCAAGAGGGCTTGGAAACGACATCCCAAATTTGAATTACTGCCGAAAGTACATTCTTGGGAATCCCAAGAATGTACTTTCGGCAGTAATTCAAAAGAAATTCAAGGAATTTCAAAAGTCTATAAATATGCTCATACACCTGTTATAAGGATCTGCTGGGAACACTTCCCAGGCATGGTTACATGTATAACTCACTCAAGATGAGAATCTGAACCTTCTCTACCAAACAATGCTCCACTTCAAACCCTATATTCTGAAAGCTTCCATCCTATACGTCTTCAACATCAAGTCTGCTACCGATTCATTTTCTTGCTTGTATTTGGTTTGTGTTTTACCTGGCATAGACATATGGATAAATCTGAATGAATATTTGTACATGTACAATGTATGTAATGAATCTCAGGTGTGTGAATGTGTACACAATTCAAAACCATCAGCTTCTCATCAACGTCTGTATTTATAGACACAATTGCATGATGTCGTACAATTGCACGTCATATTATGTTTATAAGAGCCATAGCACCTGTACATGTACATGACGTGTGTGTACTGCCCAATGTGTGACAGTAGTCAGAGTGGTGCTGTCCCAGTTCATGATTCATGATATGAACATACATGTATGTATCATGATTGAAGCACCAATCCCTAGCTGAGCTTTGTGCACACCAGTCAATTCTGTGGACTATGATGTGATGTTTCAACAACAATAAAAACCAGAGTTCTGTTGTGTCGGTCAGTTCATTCTCACACTAACTACATTGTAAACTTAAGAATTCAAGAAGTTGGGTGCAGAATTGGTGAATCGGAAATTATGATTGCAGAAATTAAGCGAAATAGAGGATAAGAAATCTGGAATGAAAGACGTTCGAAGCCAACTCCTGGCCATGCATACATGTATTCATGCATAATGCTACACATGTAGTACATTCGTTCCAAGCAAACAAAGATCATTCCAGTTGAGCCTTTAGAATGAGTTTGCTAGGATTTAACAGTAGCAGTTTATAAAAATATTAGGTCTGGAAGGCTGTTGTTTAGATTGACATGTGAATACGTGTATATAATGTTAACGACTTGGTTGTTGTTGCAGTGATGCGGCTGACCAAGCCGACATTGATGCCCTTCCACCCCATGGTTTGTGATGAGCGTGACCTCCATGGAGACCTGTTAAATCAGCTGAGTCAAGAGGACATGTCCAAGCCCAATGGTTTGACCAACTTCAGTATTGGAGATCTCCTTACCTTGCCTCAGAACTTCGGGTTGGTATGAGTTTATCTATCAAGCCTGTCAAAATCAGTCAACAGTGGTCCAGAGGATATCCTCCATTTTCAAAGCACTTCATTGGTCGTTTCAAATTTTCGAAAACATGTTCAATATTTTTATTGGCTTCTGGAGAAAAAATGATTAAGCATCCAGCCAACACAGAGTTTCCTTGATCTCACTTAAAAAAGTAACTCTAGCTACTTTATTCTGTGAGGCCATGCATAATAAGGTTTGTGTTTCAGGTACATGTAACCCTACCTACCCAAAATAATTGATCAATTTTGAAGTAGCTAGGCTTTATTTATTTTTATCTCGCCTTACGAAGTAAAGGGGAGATACTGTGAGGGGGGAAGAGGATGTCGTGGTCGGTGTCCCCTGCCTGGAAATGATATTTGGTTTTTGGTTTAGCAAATTCAATAAAAATCTAGAAAATTTAGGTGGGTATTCCACCTGGGGGTACTACATGTACTACCCCTGGGGTACTCCAATGTTAAAATCCCTATTATAGAGTTTTGCGTTTAGCTGAAGTGCACATGTACATCTGTACTTACAAAGTTTGCTGAGGCTGTCGGCTGTCATTGGATAATGAAACTTGGTACACATGTTTCTTATGATTAGAGGATGTACCTGTGCAATTTAGGAGATGAAATATTAATTTTTCTGTTTAGGTGAATCGTACAAGTAGGCCTCTAAGTCTAAATGTATACATGCACATGTACATGGTAAGTTTGCTGCAGTTGTCAGATCTCATTGGATGATTACGAAACTTGGTACACATGTTTCTTATGATTAGAGGATGTACCTGTGCTATTTAGGAGATGAAATATTAAATAGTTTTGTTCAAATTTTGAGGGCTTTGTCTAAGTAATTTGTAAGGTACATGTACCTGAGATGAAATATTAATTTTTCTGCAAATTATTGCAAATGATAAGAGTTTTGTGTTTAGCTGAAGTGCACATGTACATCTGTACATCACAGTTTGCTGCAGTTGTCAGCTGTCATTGAATGATTATGAAACTTGGTACACATGTTTCTTATGATTAGAAGATGTACCTGTGCTATTTAGGAGATGAAATATTAAATAGTTTTGTTCAAATTTTGAGGGCTTTGTCTAAGTAATTTGTAAGGTACATGTATATACATGTACAAATGTACATGGAAAGTTTTCTGAAGCTGTCAGCTTTCATTGGATGAGTTTGACACTTGCTACCCAAGTTCACTGTGATTTGAGGATGTGCATGTGCTATTTAAGAAATATGACATTAAATATGAATTTTTGTCCTAATTATTGCAGTTTAGACTTTGTATGTTTCCATTGATAAGGTTTTTGTTGGGCAAAAATTTACATGTAGATCTGTACATGTAAAGTTTGTTGAACCTTTCATGGGATGATTATAAAACTTGGACATGTTTCATGTTTTCCTAGGTCAGAGCTGTCCCGCAGTAATCCCATACAGCCCAGAAGTAATATATGACACTGGACTGCAATATGCAGCAGTAATCCCACATGGCACTGACCTATCCAGCCATAATCCTACATGGGACTGACCTATCCTGCTGTAATCCCACACAGGTTTAGCCTATCCAGCAGTAATCCCACACGGGACTGGCCTCCCCAGCTGTAATCCCACACAGGATTGCTGTATGCAGCAGTAATCCCACACTGGACTGCCTATGCAGCAGTAATCCCACACAGGACTGTCCTATCCAGCATTAATCCCATAAGAGACTCATCTATCCAGCAGTAATCCCAGACAGGACCGGCCTATCCAGCAGTAATTCCACTTGGGACTGGACTATCCAGCAGTAATCCCACAGGGGACTGGTCTATCCATCAGTAATAACACACGGGTCTGGTCCATCCAGCAGTAATCCTACAGGACTGGCCTATCCAGCAGTAATCTCACATGGGACTGACCTATCCAGCAGTAATCTCACACTGGACTGCCCTATGCAGCAGTAATCCCACGGCACTGACCTATCCATCCTACATCGGATTAACTTATATGCCGTTAATCCCACATGGGACTGATGTTATTGTCTGTCCAGATATTCTATTCCAGATATTATTGTCTGTACCACATCACCTATTCCAGATGTTATTGTTTGCTCTACATGTATGCTTTCAATACTGCTGCGGCTTCGGCGGATGACCCCGCAAGGCGAGATGTTGGGGTTCTCAGAACGCTTGTTTATTTTTTTTTTGCTCATAATTTTTAATAACTTTTTTCTATGTAACTCCTTCCAACCCTTAACAATAACATAATATTGTTGTTACATGAATGCATAAAACAATAGATACATGTAAGCGAAAGATAAGTACATACATGGCTAAATCTAGTAAAAAAAAAAAATCAAATATTCCTTTTGGAAGCTCGTTATAGCATTTATGTAGGCTGAAAATGCAAAAAAAAAAAATAAAAAAAAAATTCCTACCGACCCACTTTTGAATGGAACTCTTTACCTGAAACACACAAATTATTATGAATGGCCTCAAGTTACATGTATCTCACTCCACATGAGTGTATTTAACTATTGCTCGTTAGGCCTATATTGATTGAAACATCTTAGGCCAATGGACTGAGAAAGGTATAACAACATACATGTAGCATACACATTGGACCAGCGGACAATCAGTTTGTATGGAGAAATTTAATAGCTAAGCTTGTTCCATTGCTAAAATAATAATGTGTACATCACCTGGTATCATGCATATGCACATACATACATGTAGGCCTATATATTACTTTCCATTAAGGAAATTGTCCCAACAGGGCTATTCGGTGCTCAGAGCCGCTAAGCAAATTCACTGGTGCTTTGGATCAATCAAAGTCTTCAACCTTTGAAAGCTATTAAAACTGATCGTTCTTGTCTTTCTCTCAATTTTTTTTTTTTTGTAAAAAAGTAGGGTTTTTTTTTGCGAAAGTCCTTGCTGACTCTATTTTCTGGGATATACATGTATTATGCACATTTTTGATGACTCTATTTCCAAGATATTACTGTGTAAGCTCACTCACTCTACATTGTATTTCCAGGAATATTTTGTGTAAGGTCTTACTGAATATTTCCAGGAATATATTCTGTAAGTTCTTGCTGACTGTATTTCCAGGAATATATTTCTCGGTGAGACATTCTCCAGTTACATCAGTGTCCACAATGACAGCACACAGGTGTGCCGTGACATCGTTGTCAAGGTAAGAATGCAGGTGTGTCATGACACCCTCTTTTAATATAGGTGAAGTTCGATTCAGCAGAGCTTTGATTGAAATTTTGAGTCCTGACCATGTTGAGTTGCTTTTGATTCCAAATCTGTCTCATTATTTGTAGATGGAAAATCTCTTCAAGGCATTTTCAAAATTTAGGCCACAATAAAGTGAATAAATTGGTTCCCAGACCATAACTTCTTAAAAAGTGATGGCCATGGTTTTTGAGAACTGAAAAAAAAAAAAATTCTTCTACATGTAACAAATACAATTTTATCTTAGGCATGATATGGCTTTGCAATAGGGCTTAATTGTCTCAAAAGCAGAAGAATTAAGAGGATACCAAATGACATGTTTTTTCCTTGAAATTGAGATAAGGAAATTTTAAAATGATCCCTTAAGAATATTAGAAAGTTATTTTCCTACTATTACTGAGTAGAATGGCGAGAAATCTTCTTATTTTTAATTAATTTAAAAAAAAAACTTTTGACCCCTTGGGCAAATTTACCTGAAGGGTATTGTCATCGTCGGCATCATCTGTCTGTCTGTCCGTCCGTCTGTGGACACGGTATCTCAAGAAGAATTATAGCCAGGCATTGTAAATTCTTTCCACATACAGTACAAGGCAGAGATAACTTGATACTAAATGCGAGTAGAACGCGAAGTAATCGAGACTGACCCGCGCTAGTTTATTGAAGGAGTCGCGACTGTAAATTTCGGAACACGCTCTTTCGACCCGACTGTTTTCTGTAAACGCGCCAGCGTGTAAAAGCGGCCGATGGTAGCCGTCGACGCGATCGTCTGGGGTTTTAGCGCGATCCACAGGCATATTTCAAAAGGGATTACTTTATTGATCGCGTCAGATCGAGTCTTGTTGGCCGAACACGCCGAGATTGACCACCACGTAAAATATTCCCCTCACAGTAAAATGTTCGTCGAATGCAAGCTCGTTGATAGTCCACAGCGTTAAATAATGAAATAATCGGCAATATACGTTCAAATTTATTAAGAATAATACCATAAACATATAAGAGGTTTATTCTATTGAAGACGTACCTTCATTCTGATGGAAATTGAGAAAATCAGCAAAGAATTTGCCGGGGTTTTTTGGACCATTTTCAGCGCATCAAAATCTCATTTCTCGAGGTAGAATGTGGGAGACCTTGACCTCATTTCCAAGATCATTTCCCCCACTTTCGACCTATGATGAGTGATTTAACAAATAACCAAGCAATTAATGAAGGATTTGATTAGATAGACATGTCGTCATCATGAGTATTCCTCCTATAAAACAAGGCCAACTGAGCTGGTTAATACTGCGAAGCTGATTAGTTGAGAATGAGGTCATCGAAGAAAAAGCTGTGAGACAATCGCAGCGATTGGCCGGCTGTCTGTCTGTCTGTATGTCGGTCTTCTGTGCCAAGTGAATTTAAATGGCTCCATAGGAAACTTTTAACGAGCCGACTGTTGGATTTACAATGGAAATAAAGGGATACTCGGATTTATATGTCGGATTAAAACCCACAGGGACGATGCACTGGTATTTTAGCACGATCGTCCGGTTGAATTGGGCAAATTGTGATGAGATGGCTGGGACATAGACGCACGGTAATGTTGCCGAATTCAAAGTTTTTACCCCTCGGCCATTTTGGCCTCGGGGTATTGTCGTTGCCATGTACTTCCGTCCGTCCGTACGTCCGTCCGTTAACGCATTTTAGGCAAAACCGCTTGAGATACAACCACCAAATTTTCAACACCTATATTTATCTAGTGCAAAGTCAGACGCCTATTGAAAGTGGCTTCCCTCGGCCCATATTTTACAGAGTTCTGCCCCTTTACAGATATATTAATTTCTATTTCTGTCCTATATGCCTGAATATAACCAACTATATCTGCAGAACTGTGTTTGGTATAGCTACTATATTTTGGAAACTTATTTATATTGTTGTATTCTACAAGCCAACAAAGGATTACTCGCCTCGGCTTATGGAGTTATGCCCCTTTCAGATGTAATAATCTTCGATTTTGTTATCTGTAGTTGAATGTACAAGTTATATCTGCAGATTCGTGTTCAGTACAGCTTATTCGTCTCGGTTCTTATTTTACAGTAGTGCTAAGTCAGACGCCTATCGAAAGTGGCCCATACTTTACAGAGTTATGCCCCTTTACTGATATATTAATTTCTATTTCTGTCCTATATGCCTGAATGTAACCAACTATATCTGCAGAACTGTGTTTGATATAGCTACTGTATTTTGGAAACTTATTTATATTGTTGTATTCTACAAGCCAACAAAGGATTTCTCGCCTCAGCTTATGGAGTTATGCCCCTTTCAGATGTAATAATCTCCAATTTTGTTATCTGTAGCTGAATGTACAAGTTAAATCTGCAGATCCATGTTCGGTACAGCTTATTCGTCACGGTTCTTATTTTACAGAGTGCTAAGTCAGACGCCTATCGAAAGTGGCTCCCCTCGACCTATATTTTACAGAGTTATGCCCCTTTAAGGATATATAATTTTTCTATTTCTGTCCTATATGCCTGAATGTAACCAACTACCCGTATATCTTGATCATCCCACATAGAACTATCTCTTCCCCAATTCACACTACACATGGGTCACAATCACTTGGGGAAAGCCGAGGGGTTTTGATTAGATCAATCTCATGTTTATACGCCTGCCAAAAGGCGGACGTATTATGTGATGGCGGTTTCCGTCCGTCTGTCTGGTTCTCGTGTCCGGTCTATATCTGGGACAGTTTCCTACCTACAATTCCAATTTTTGGTGAGTGGATACCCTACAGGGAGACGATGTGTCGCGTACCAAAATAAAGGTCGAGGTCAGAGGTCGAAGGTCACTGGCCTAAAAAACAGGAAATCACTGAAGTGTTCGTGTCCGGTCTATATCTGTGAAAGTTTTCTATCCACAGTTGCAATTTTTTGTGAGTGGATACGCTAGGTAGAGACGATGTGTCGCGTACCAAAATTGAGGTCGAGGTCAGAGGTCAAAGGTCACTGTTGCCTAAAATCAGGAAATCATTTATCATTGACAGTTTTCTATCTACAGTTCTAATTTTTGGTGAGTGGATGCCCTAGGGGAGAACGATGTGTTGCATACGAAATGTAGGTCGAGGTCAGAGGTCAAAGGTCAGTGTGACGGAAAAATCAGGAAATCATTAAAAATTTCTAATTTTTTATGAGTGGATTCAAAAGGGGGAAATGAGGTGTCGCATACCAAAATATAGGTCAAGGTTGAAGGTCAAAGGTCACTGATCCAAAAATCAGGAAATTATTGAAAATAACATTTCTTTGTGTGAGTAGATACATTAGGGGGACACAATGTGTCACATATCAAAATGTAGGTCAAGGTCAAAGGTCAAGGTCAGTGTGACCCCAAAATCATGAAATTGTTAAAAATCATGATTTTTTTAGTACATTGAGAAATTACGGGTAGCCGTTTTGTCATGTACGAAAATTTAGATCCAGGTCAATAGTCAAGATGACTGTGACACCAGAATCAAGGTGAAAGGTCAAAGGTCACTGTGACCCCAAAATCAGGAAATTGTTATAAATAACATTTTTTTTGTGTCAGTAGATACATTATGGGGATGTGATGTGTCGCATACCAAAATGTAGGTCAAGGTCACTGTGACCCCAAAATCGTTAAATTGTTAAAAATCATGATTTTTTGTGTCCATTGAGAAATTACGGGGAGATGGTTTGTCACTGTCACTGTGACTCTAAAATCAAAAAATCTTTGAAAATTACTTTGTTTTGTGTCCGTAGATTCATTAGGGGGACATGATGTGTCACATTCCAAATTGTAGGTCAAGGCTGAACGTCAAGGTCACTGTGACCCCCAAAATCCTGAAATTCATACAAAATCATGATTTTTTTGTGTCCATTGATACATTGACGGAAGACGAAGTGTCGTGTACCAAAATTTAGGTCAAGGTAACTACAGTACAAGGCAGAAATAACTTGCTCATAAACGTGAGTGAAAAAAATCATTTTCGCGACTATAATTTATTAATCGCAGCCTCAAAACTCGCCTAAATCGCGCAAAAACAAAAGCATAATCTCGACTGAAACGCGTCAACGGTACGCCGTAACTGCATGACGCGATCAGAACAAGTCGCGTGTTGTAAATAAACGAGTTCCTTTGCTACTTGCCGATAGTCTCGTTTGTCAGCCTTGTATGCTCAGATGAATGCATGCGGGAGGATTTTGTTATGGACCGTGTTTTTGAAGCAATATATTTGCATGTAGCTTGATTGATACCCCGCTAAATATATATATTTTCAGAAAGCCCACACTTTAATTAATCTGTCCTTGAAAATATCTGCCCTTTTGTGTCTAAAATAAAACCAGACCAGGCGAGAACAAAATAGATTTCGGCAACAATGAGCATTACCTTGCGTCTATGTCCCAGCCAAACGATAATTTTCATAACAAATCTCATCACTATTCGCTCAATTCAAGCGGACGATCGTGCTAAAATACCAGTACATCATCTTTGTGGGTTTTAATCCGACATATAAATCGGAGAAACCCTTTATTTCCATTGTAAATCCAACAGTCGGCTCGCTAAAGTTTCCAACTGAGGCATTTTCTCTGCGATAAATTCACTCGGCACTGAAGACAGGCATACAGACAGACAGCCGGTCAATCGCTGCGATTGTCTCACAGACTCTCCTACGATGACCTCATTCTCAACTAATCAGCTTCGCGGTATTAACCAGCTCAGTCGACCTTGTTTTATCGAACGAATATTCATGACAAGGACGTCTATTCAATCAAATTCTTCGTGATTTCTTTGTTAGTTGTTAAATCACTCATCATAGGTCGAAAGTGGGGGAAATGGCCTTTGGAATGAGGCCAATATCTCCCACATTCTACCGCGGGAAATGAGATTTCGATGACGCTGAAGATGGTTCAAAAAACGGCAAATTCTTCGCTGATTTTTTCAATTTCCATCACAATGAAGGTACGTCTTCAACAAAATAAACTTCTTATACGTTTATAGTATGATTCTTAATAAACTTTGAACTTATATTTCCGATTATTTCGTTATTGAATGGTGTGGACTATCAATGAGCTTTCACTCGACGAACATTTTACTGTGTGGGGAATTTCTTACGTGGCGATCAATCTTGGCTTGTTCGGCCAACAAGACTCCATCTGACGCGATCAATAAAGTAATCCCTTTCGAAATATGCCTGTGGATCGCGCTAAAACCCGAGACGATCGCGTCGATAGCGACATCGGCCGCTTTTACACGCTGACGCGTTTACAGAAAGCAGTCGGGTCTAAACCGCGTGTTCCGAAATTTATAGTCGCGACTTCTTCAATAAACTAGCGCGGGTCAGTCCCGATTACTTCGCGTTCTACTCGCGTTTATGAACAAGTTATTTCTGCCTTGTACTGTATGACCCCAAAATCAGGAAATCACATTTTCATATGCCTGTCGAAGACGAGGTCATGTAATGCGATGTTGCGTTCTGTCCATTCATCCATTAACATTTGTTGTCCATGCGATATCTCTAGTTTCAAGGTATGGAATGGTACCAAACTTTGAGTATACCTCACTCGCATGGCAAAGAGGAGCCATACATTTTGAGATCAATTTGTCCAAGGTCAAGGTCACAGGCCTTCAAAACTGAATGAAGTTTAGCTGACCATATGTGTTAGGTTGGAATATTCTCTCCCCTACATGTATATGGCATTCATCCTGTCTCATATTTGAAACAGCTACAACTGTTGTGAAATAACAACCATACATTTAGTAATTTAACGGGGAGAGGGATCCTTTATGAACTTCATACCTCTTTATTAACTCAAGAACAAAGGTTTACTTCATCACTTTCTTCTTCCTTCATGAAAAATTATCTCGTCTGAAAGGAATCCATTTGCAGGAAAACTACTATTTTCTTGTGTTTGAATATTGTCAATTTCAGTGTGGGATATGTGAGTTCTCGGCTCTTGCTTCAAGGTCAACTAGTTACCAAGAGTTAAGCTCGTTTTAGTTTATCATTCAATATAAGATGTTATATATGTTACATTCTCAGAAGCACAAAATTGTAGGCTAGCTACCAATTGGAATCGAAGCTATCAAACAACCTTGAAATTTGGACCAATGTAATTCCAGATACACGGGCGTATATTGAAGCCCCTTGGGCTCTTGTTGTTTATTATATTTTCTCACCTGGTCTGGTTTTATTTTAGACACAAATGAGCAGATATTTTGAAGGACAGATTAATTAAAGTATGGGCCTTCTGAAAATAAATATATTTAGCGGGGTTTCAATCAAGCTACATGCAAATATATCGCTTCAAAAAAGACAGTCTACAACAAAATCCTCCCGCATGCATTTATCCGAGCATACAAGGCTGAGAAACGAGACTATCGGCAAATAGCAAAGGGACCCGTTTATTTACAACACGCGACTTGCTCTGATCGCGTCATGCAGTATCATTACAGTTACGGCGAGCGGTCGACGCATCTCAGTCGCGATTATGCTTTTGTTTTTGCGCGATTGAGGCGCGTTTTCCGATTGAGATTAATAAATTATAGTCGCGAAAATGATTTTTTTAACTCGCGTTTAGCATCAAGACATTTCTGCCTTGTACTGTATGCATCTGGTGCAGGGTCAGAAGCCTATTGAATATGACTGACCTTGACCTATTTTATCAAGATCAAATTCTAGTATTTGCTATATTGTTTGAAGGATTAAAGCTTGGGTCTATGCAACTGGTGATTGACCAGAAGCCTATCCCAGTTGACTGAACTTGACCTATTTTTTCAGCCCTCCGTCTGAGGGCAGCATGGTTTACCATGTTTGTCTGGCACAGGAGGTAGATTAAGGTGCCAAACAAATTAGGCTCTCTGATGATCCATTGTGATCACTAGTGTCTGTAGAGCCTAATTTTCAAAATTCGAAATTCAATTTTTTTTGGTAGTTTTGGTTAGGTTTTGTTAGGGTTAGGGTTTACTAGGGTATGTTTGTTTGGGTCATCGTCACTGTGTGACTAATAAGGTTAGGTGCGACGTTAAACTTCAAACAACCAACCAACCAACCTATTTTTTCAAGGTCATATACTATTATATATACTGATATAACATGAAGAAATATACATGGAGCTAGGCTTTCCAAATTAATACTATGTATACATCTGGTGATGGCCCAGAGGTGTACTGAAGATAACTGACCGTGAACTATTTTATCCAGATCAGATTCTATTTACGGTAATTCCCCTAATAATTCGATCACCGGAAGTGATATTTCAGGTGATAAAAAAGAGGGGTGATCGATTTATTGCAAATCATTGAAAGTGACAAATCCCGAAAAATGCGGGTGATCGAATTGTACGTTTTAGTAATTTGTGTGATGTTGTTGTTGTTGCCGTAACCCACTGTTGCTTCCAAACGCGGCTCCAAAAGATAAATTATAGTAAATATCATTATGATAGCTGGATAATTGTCTTTTGATTGGCCTGCACCCACGATTTTTCGGAAACTTATGATCGGATATGTAAAACAACGCTTTTATCGATAAATCGTCAGTTCACGAGTTACACTATACTCGCGCATGTTGTCAGACTGCCTTTTCATGTTAGGCCTACGTGCGTCCTCGATTTAGGTCATCTCGGTCATGAATGGAAACGTGTTCTAAGTAAAATACAGAAGACGTGTGGTGTATCGACGCAAAACTTTACTACATGCCATCAAATCATACAATACTTTTCACAAAATATCGGAGATGCAATATTCGGTTCAGAATAGTTGTTTTGTCATACCGGTAGCCGCAAAAGCATGGCGGAAAATGTATACACATGGGACTCAATCTTATCCTAACTTGATCGCGTCGGGGGGAAATATACACGTTGATCCCACGGTTTTCTACACATAACAGTTTATGGAATGCTTGTGAAGTTTCCTTTGTTGTATATCAAATAAAACACCTTGACCTATTCCCTTAATTGGTCAATACGGTGAATATTATTTGAGAGAATGCTACTTGGTTATAATTTGTAGCGTGACACACTTGTAATCAACGAACTTTACTCTGCATAACAAAATCATGAATAACAATATGCATTGGCACAGAAATAAAACACTAAAGGTTCAGTTTTTGTTATTGCGAATTCTCCAAATGATAGAACTATGATCATAATTCACTAACTGGGTTCTCATTAGCAGGAGGTTGGATGCAAAAATTCCCGTCTACTTGCCATACACCTACTGGATCATTTCTGGGACGAATATCGTCCCAGATCATTAGAACATAATTTAACGGCAATTTAAGTCGTATTTCCGATGTCTGTCATTTTCTTTAATAAACAGATGATATGGAAGGATAACTATTAACAGTATTCCTCTACTTGTCCCTATGAGGGCTTCCGCGTTGTAGTACTTTGTGGGCAACTCCTATGTCGAGGGAGCCATTATTTGATTTCTTCAGATTTGCAAGATCCCTCCCATACGTTTTGACTGCAAAAAGGGAGTCGTTGAGTATTTCATTTAAGCTACGTCAATAGACATGGATGCTGGTCCCCCTCTGAATATCCCCCATTGAGCCTCTTTTGTGCACACAGTCTCTGTTGAAATTTGTTCATCCCAGTTAATCCCCGCTGTGATAATAGGTTGTGTGAACGGGACAAATGTATTGCTTTGTTTCATTTCAGCAACAATGTGATGCAGGGAAATGAAATGAACACACACCCACACAAATGTTATTTTCTTTTAGACGTCACTTCATTAATTCATTGCAGTGAATATAGCCTTCTGACAATAACGTGAAAACCATTCAGAATATTGGGGCTCCTCATTTTGTATACAAAAGTTTAGACTGGGCCATTATCAACAAAATTCATCACAGCTTTGAAATGAGACAAGCCAGCCTGTCAATTAAGGGTTGTACATTCAAACCTGGCCCCACACTCTGCCTTATTTGGCACATTGTAAACAATTTGGGCTAACCCTAGCTCTGGGTAATTTGAATAATAATGGACATGCCTGGAATGTGCTTTCGTGTAGTCTTAAATGTCATGGTCTCAATCCAAGATCAAAGAACCTTTTTTTCTCACTTGGCTGGAACTCTCAACTTGAGTTTTGGCCTTGTGCCAGACAACACAAACTGGACACTTCCAAGTCAGAATAATAGGGATGTTAGCTTCACCTTTATAGTAATATTGCCAGCCGTCTCAGAAAATCACTGGTAATTCAGACCCTATTTACATATTAATGGGCAAGTCGCTCGTCTGGGGTGAAGAAGGGGTTTTATCTTTGCTTGGCTTCACCAACTGCATGGGAAATTGCCAGCGAAAAGGGGTTCAAATGGGAACTTCTGAAAAGTCAAAGTCGCTGATAACCTGGCTCGTCCAGTCTAAAAGTACCGTACAGATGTACAAAGCCCAGCGGGACATATATCACCGTTTTGGTCGTGTACTTAGTGAATGAAGTTTATCATCGAAGGTGTAAATCATATGCATATGAACATCCCCGGTTCAGCAATCAATCAAGATTGTGATCCTAAGGTAGACTGAGGTAGAATAATCAGATATGTTGTTTAATCCACGGAATTATCCAAACAAAGCCGGGCAAACAACAATGGCATTTTGTGGAATGAATCAGCAAGTGACCAGTTTTCAATACCAGTATTTGTGAAACCTAATCGGCATACAAGCGAGCTGTTTTAAATTATATTCATGCAAGGTGTGATTCAATACAATGCAGCTAATTGGAGTTTGTGAATACTCGAGCATGAGTTGAATAACACTGTTATCAAACGCGATCTCTATTTGACCAACTTCAGCAGGAGGCCTGTGAGGTAAACAACAGACTTTTCTGCGTCATCCGGATGTGCATTCGTCTTATTTATCATGAAACCCACTTAATTATTTTTGGTCCTGTTAATTAATAAGTCCTTTTTCTAGGTCTAAAGTTGTTCCGCCCGCCATACGTCTTGGTAATGATGCTGTATATATGTTTCTATCATGTCTCGCACGGTATTTTCCCAGTGTCAATGATACGCGTCAACGGTAGGCACATTTGGCGGGTGATCGAATTATTACAAACGGGATCTTCTGAAAATCGGGGGTGATTGAATTATTACAACTTCCGATCGTATTTTTCTGCAAAAATCGGGGGGGGTGATCGAATACCGATAGGGTGATCGATTTATTAGAGGAATTACCGTAGTACAATATTTCATGAATGATTATATCTACATTGTCCAAATTTATACCATACATGTATATGCCACGACCTGAAGTCTATTGAAGATCACTCACCTTGACCTATTTTCTAAAGGTCATAGTCAATATTTTAAGTCTAAAATTTCCGGAATCATGTTCCATATTCAATTAAGTTAGAATAGACCAGGAAATTGTTGAATTTGGCTAACTTTGATCTATATTTCCAAGATCAAATTACTTGATTTGATTATGAGCTAAATAGAAGAGACTATTTAGAGCTAAGAATTTGGTCATGCTGAATCAGAACCTCAGCGCAAAACTTTTCCCATCAATTAAAGCCTTGGCAAAAGCTGACCTGGCTCAACTTGTATTTCTAAAATGAGAGAACTACTGTCAACCCTACTGTATTACATTTTTGTTAGCCTACGTGATGTTGTCAAAGTTCTAAAAAATACATCTTATGCAATGCATGTCAAGAACTGACAGAAAGCAAGGGAGATAATGTGGGAGAAATGAGGTAAAAGCCAGAGGAGACAACTGTAGTTTCTACTTTTTCTTCCAGCAGAGATTGGCAATATAATAGTTTCAGGCAGAAGTTTTTTTAGCAAGGTGGTTATGCCTCAGAACCAATTAAGTAATTTTTCTTGGCCTTATAGCCAGTTGTTTTTAAGATGACACTTTATCACGCCCATTAGCTTTAGCTGTGTCTGTTCCTGTCCGAAAAAAAGTAAAGCAAAATTTGTTAAGTTTTGGGTGAGAAATGTTTTCTGTCCACAGCTTTTGGCCTCACCCTATATCTCCTGGACTAAGCCTTGCCCGACGCCCCCAAACCCTCATATTCCAGATGCTTACATCGCGCTATTCAACCCATCCACTACCTTGGAGCATATTTCCTTCCCCGGCACCAAGCCGCACCCTCTATCTCCTAAACTAAGCCTCGCCTGACTTCCTACCCTATATATTTGGGGAGCTTGCATCATGCTACAATTAATGAAACCATTCACTACCCTCGGAAGCATGTCTCCACCCCTGGGGCACCGAGCCCCAACCTCTATCTCCTAAACGAATCCTTGCCCAACTCCATACCCTATATTCTAAGAGCTTACATCATGCTACACTTACTAAACCTACTCACTACCCTCAGGGCACTGAGCCATATGCCAAGTCCCAGTGGACTTGTGATCTTGTGACGTCATGCCACATACACTATATTTGTATTTGGGTTAAATATACCCAGTATTTCCTGATCTTTCAGACATCAGATGGCATGGATAATATGTGAAAACTAACAAGGTACATTGTAGTGAGCCTAGATGATGTCACTGATTGCAGTGAACCAATGCATATTCAAGAGGAAGTAATCACAAAGCCCTCATCTCCTGTAAGGGTTGAGCTGGTTACTTTTTAATGATTTCAGCCTACAGTTGACCAAATTTGCCGAATATTATTTATGTGGAAAGTTAATAATTTCAGAAGTATTAACACATGTTTTAATAAGTAATAAAATTTCTTTGCATTACAGCTTTAATATATGATCTATGACTTTATACATTTGCACTTTTTGTTTAATGATATTATACCCTATTTCTTCTAATTTTTTACCCCTCGGCCAATTTTGGCCATGGGGTATTGTCGTCGTCTTGTACGTCCGTCTGTCCGTACGTCCGTACGTGAGCGAGATAGCCGGAAAACGGTTCCACTGAAGAATTCCAAATTTGGTATGCTTATTTACCTAGTCAAGGACCAGAAGCCTATTGAATTGGGACCTGATTGGGTGGAAACCTTGGCGGCCATCTTTAATTTTGTGCAAAATGGATAATGATCCATATCTCGGAAACCATTCGACTGTTCAATACGAAAGTTGGTATACATCATCGATACATCAAGCAACTTTCAATGAATTACCAAACCGGCTTTTCTGATTAGCTGGAAATCCTGGAGGCCATCTTTAATTTATGCGAAATCGATAATGATACATATCTCTGTTACCATTCACTTGTTTTATATGAAAGTTGGTATACATCATCGATACATCCAGATACTTTGAATCGGGACCTGATTGACCGAAAACCTTGGCGGCCATCTTTAATTTATGCAAAAACTTTAATGATATATAGCTCTGATACCATTTAAGTGTTCTATATCAAACTTGGTATACAGCATCGATGTATCAAGAGACTTGCAATGAATAACCACATCAGTTCCTCTTGAGTGGAGGGAAGGATGGGCGACCGTCTTTAATTTATGCAAAATCATTAATGATCTCGTTCTCTGATACCGTTCAAGTGCTCAATGTAAAATTTGGTATACATCATCGATGCATCAAGAGACTTACGACAACTGACAGTTCTGGTTTCTCTGATTGGGCGGAAACCTTGGTGGCCATCTTCAATTTATGCAAAATCTTTAATGATGTATATCTCTGATGCCATATCATACCATACAGCATCACTGTATCAAGAGACTTTCAATGAATAACCACATCAGTTTCTCTGAGTGGCGGGAAGGATGGGTGGCCATCTTTAATTTATGCGAAATCATTAATGATCTCTATCTCTGATACTGTTCAAATGCTCGATGTAAAATTTGGTATACATCATTGATGCATCAAGAAACTTATGTAATGAACCGGTTTCTCTGATTGAATGGAAACCTTAGGGGTTATTTCTAATTGCAAAATTTTTGATAATCTGTATATTTATGACTTGACTGCTTGGTGTTCCTGACATCTTGGTTCAAATTGAATACATTATGAATGTACCCAGAGCTGAGGGGTTTTCAGATGCGCAGCTTCGTATTTGAACAGCATTTGTAGACTTTGAAGAATTAAAAAATCCATCTTTATGTCATATGAGGCTAAATACTGCGGCATGGATATGTTAATTATCCCAAGAACTAAAAATATAGCTAGTAAAATTCATAAAATGTTAGCAGAATTTCTCTCCACAGATGCCTGAAATTAAGTTTTGCCGTCTGAATAATTAGAAGAAATAGGGTAGATGAAATGTTAGTGAAATGGTACACATACATACAATGGTACACATACATACAATGGTACACATACATACAATGGTACACATACATATTGTACATGTGCTGTCTTTGATAGGCTGATCTACAGACGAGTTCTCAGAGACTGTCTCTGTCTGGGGCCAACGCTCAGCCCATCAAGCTGAGTCCTGAGGAGAGTATTGATGATGTAATACACCATGAGGTTAAGGAGCTCGGTACACACATGTGAGTGATGTTGTTAATATAATATAATAAAGCATCTTCTGGACTCCGCCTAAAACCAACCATGCCAGGGACATGGAACTTTGTGTTCAAACATATTGCTCTCTGACCTCTGGGTTTTAAGGTTAGGTAACTCTGTCTCGTTTTTTGCCTTTTTTTCTGTTCGTCTCTGTTTGTCCACAAGATTACTCATGAAATTATTGATCTAACACCCAAGAGTTTCTTAAGAAGAACTGGTTTGGTCAATCAGTCCGTTTCTGAATCACTTTTCATTGCCAGATTTTTTTCGATCAGAGGAGAAATTTCTCACCATAAAATAAGTGGGTCATAAAATTTATTAAAAAAATAGTTGACAAAGTCATTCAAAATCATGCCTGTATAACCATTATTTCTTCGTTAGTTTGAAGACTTTAGAGGACGATCAAATCTATTGGAATGACAGATTAAATTTTGTCCATAAACTTGCTGGTGATTGTGTCCATAAACTTGCTGGTGATTGTGTCCATAAACTTGCTGGTGATTGTGTCCATAAACTTGCTGGTGATTGGATTTGAATACAGTGATTAAGTTAGAAGATTTAACCATGAAGAGTTTGTTTCTTGCAGACTGGTTTGTGCGGTCAGTTACACCACTGGTACAGGAGAGAAAATGTACTTCAGGAAATTCTTCAAATTTCAGGTATGATCATCACGGAAATGTGTTTGCCTGAACATTGATTTCTTTGTCTGATTTCAATAAAACTTGTATACACGTTTGGTAAGGAGAAAAAAAAAAATAGCCAGGCCGGACAATACATCTGTTTATATAACTGTAATAAGAAGACATTTTTTGTCATTTAGAAAGTGATTGTATAACAATATTTTTGTTATTTTGGAAATATGCTACATGTATCTTAGTATAGCACAGATTCTAGGCTGTTGGCTGAGTGGTTTAAATCGCCGACATATAGTGCTGGCGGTTTGGTGCCTTACTCTTATGTTCGCTAGTTCAAATCCCGCATGGGACTGTACCAATTTCCAGCACAAGAATCTGTGTTATACTAAGATAGTGTAATCCCAAAATAACGAGAATATTATAAAAACTGTAATGATGAAATTTTAGTACAGTGTAACCTTTGTGTCAACATATTTGTTTTTGCATGCTTGGCAGCAAAGTTATCTCCCTTGACAAAGGCAAGAGCCACCAACCTCTTGTTTCTAATGTGATGTTAGGAGTTACAAAGGCTGTGTTTGCTGTTGAAATTGTGTTCAAAATGACTTTTTTCGTCATGACATACTGTGATTGAGGCATGACATACTGTGACTGAGGCCTGACATACTATGACTGAGGCCTGGAATACTATGACTGAGGCATGACATTCTATGATTGATGCATGACATACTATGTATCAGGCATGACCTACTATGATTGAAGCCCTACATACTATGACTTAGGCCTAAGATGCTATGACTGAGGCATGATGTACTGTGATTAAGAACTGACATACTATGATTGAGACCTGACAGATTATGTATGAGGCATGGCATATTATGATTGAGGCATGGCATAGTATTATTGAGGCATGATACAATGACTGAGGGATGACATACTATGATTGAGGCATGGCATACTATGACTGAGGTCTGACATACTATGGCTAAGAGCTGACATAAGGTCTGACATACTATGATTGAGACATGACATACTATGACTGAGACATGACATAGTATGACTGAGGGATGATCTCCTATGATTGAGGCATGACATTCTATGATTGAGAACTGACATACTTTGACTGAGGCCTGACATACTATGATTGAGGCATGACATACTATGGCTGAGGTGTGGTATACTGATTGAGACATGACAAACCGTGATTGTAGCATGACATAACATGCTATGACTGAGACCTGAGGCATGACATACTATGATTGAGGCATGACATACCATGATTAGGGGATGACGCACTATGAGTGACGCCTGACATACTGTGATTAAGGCCTGACATACTATGACTGAGGCCTGACATACAATTTGAGACATGACATACCATGATTGAGGCATGAAATACTATGACTGAGGCCTGACATACTATGATCAAAGCATGACTATGATTTAACTAATATCACTCTCCTTAGTCAAGGCTTTTCCATAATACAAACCAATCTCACAAAAATACAAGAAATAATTGCCTTTTTTTGGCCCCCATTGCCTGAAGGGCTCTATCTAGTATTGAGATCCATGGCTCTGTATGGCTTCATTTCTGGACAATAACTTCTGAAAAGCTAAATGGATTCTTTCCAAATTCGAAAAGTGTTACCTTGCCTCAAGATCTCGCTTGGGTTTGTTCATGCTGATCTGCCTAGGTGGGGCAACTTTAATTTCCGGACAATATTTTTGAAACTCTGAATGAAGTTGTTTTCAAATTTGGTACAAGTATGTAGGTACCTTGCCTCAAGATCTTCACTTCGGATTGTTTTTCATGTCAATCAGCCTTTAGGTGTCGCCACATGGAGGCTGAGTTACATTGTAAGTGTATATTGAATATAAGATATTCAACTTAATTACAGAAGTAAAAGTCTGCAACTCAATCTTCCTAGTGATAATAACATGTAACTTTTATGTTAATATTTATGTTGTTGATGTCCATTGTTCCAGGTGTTAAAACCATTAGATGTGAAGACCAAGTTTTATAATGCAGAGGTGAGTTTCCTCAGTAGATCTGGATGAAATATTCCCATTTATCTCCCCTGCTTAGTTTCTATAATTTCCTGTATATAGACTTCCACTCCTGTCCCTTTGCATGCTAGTATATGTTAGGATAGAGTATTGCGTATTGAACTCTGCTAGCTATATTCAGCTGTTGAAATCTTTAAAACTAGGGAAAGACTATACATCTGAATTCATTCAAACTATTATGTCTTTAACATTCCGCTAGATGTGAATCATATTGGTGTACAATTTATCTGATGCAGTTTGAGAAGAATTTCCACAGGAAGTGACATGTTTGCAAATCACAAGTTGCAGTTGGGGCAATTTCCATAGCCATGATAGCAGGTGGCTTCAAATTGAGATACATGTAGGCGTTATGCTAATTTTACCGCACATCCAAAAATCTGACATCTGACAAAAACTATATAGTCAGTGTAAAATCTGTGTCACTGTATTGCATAAGAGGTGGATAACAGGGCCATTTTTTCCAATATAGTTGTGATACGTACGGTGGAAATTGGTCATAAGGGTTTATATATATATTTTTTTTTAACAAAGAATCAGGATATGTCAAGATTAAAGTTGCCTTTTAATTTTACCAGTCTGGAAACCAGAGGTAATCAACATTACTCTAGATGCCAGTATTGGAATTAGTCAGTATAGGAGTGGCAGAACGTAATGTTATGTACCGGTCCGGTATATTCGAATTTAGAAACAACGGCGAGTATAGAATTTATCAACAGAGCTTCTAATCCCCCACAATACTCTATCTCAGGTGCATGTATAGTCTCAAGTAGATATATGTACATTTTTCAAAAGTGAAAGGCACGGGCACAGGGATTTATAAATCTCTTATCTTAAAAATGTTCCTAGAGGCAAGTTTCGTATAGAGTTCAAATAGGGCCGCTATATATTAGCATATGCCATGTAGAATTTCACGTGATAATGATCACGATATGGGATGAAGTTTACTCCTTACCAATAAATTGCGCAAGCTCCAATTTTTTGAGTACGCTATGATAGGTCTCAGATTAAATGGCAAGCGGAGTTTTGTTTGGAATGTTTCGTATTCCTCCTTCAGTATACGGGCCGCTTCAACATTCCTACGGCTATATTGGAGAACGAAGGGAATAAACTCTTTGTTAGCAACTTTACCTGGGTCTATGTTCATACCAAAGGGTTGCCTTGTTTGAAGTGTTTTGATCCAAAAGGATTCACGAAGTGCGCGATGATTGTCAGTTTCTTCCTGTGTTGGAAATGTAGGAATTCTTTCTATTGGCATAATTTGAAAATGGTGCTGAAATGAATGTTCCGGTAGATTAAAATGCTCATTGACCGGGCCTTCATTGTCTAGACTGATGTCTGATTTATGTCTGTTGGCACGATATCGAAGTTTATTCTTAGTTTCGCCCACATACTGTTTCAGGCATTTTCGGCACGTAATTAAATAAATTACATTCTCCGTGTCACAGTTTAGTTGATCCTTAAGCTTGTATTCATTTTTGGTCTGTTCGCTTTTGAAAGTTGATTGTGTAGCAATTACTTCGTCCAGTTTACACTGAGGTTTTAGACATTTGGAGGTCTTACCATTGCCATGATTAGGGCGTTTATGTTTTATCCTTACAGGTTCTGACTCACGAACGTCATTTATCTGGCAGTTTGTGATTTGGCGAAGTGTTTCAGATTTAATATGCCGTAAAAACCGGGCGGAATAGCCTCTAGGTTTCAATGCCCGAAACAGGATCGCACATGAGTGGTGAAAATACTGTATATCGCTCGAATTTCTATGGAATCGAATGATTTGAGATTTGACTATGCCCTTAAATATATGGGTCGGGTGAAAAGATTTGGCAAGTAGGAGTTCGTGGGTATCAGTTGGTTTAAAAAAGACCTTGTAATCTAAATATCCAGTGTTCTGAAACCCAGGTCCCTTAAAAACTGTTAGGTCCAAAAAATCCACAGAAGAGTCATGAATAACTACTTCGAGTTTGATATTTGGGTCATGGTTATTTAGAGTTTCGAAAAATACTCCGAAATCTTCCTTGGAATGGTTATAAAGTACAAAAATGTCATCTAAATATCTGAGGTATAAGAGAGGCTGCATCTAATTTTCTTAAAGCCTGCTCTTCCCAATGAGCTACATAGATAGTGGCAAAATTTGAACTGAACCTTTTACCCATTGCACAACCACTAATTTGTTGATAGAACTCTCCATTGAATTCGAAGTCATTACCTTTTAGACTAATTTCTAATAATTCCAAAAGTTCTTTGTCTGGGCGATTGGGATTGGGAAATCTTTGAAAAGCATCTTTAACAGCTTGAATACCTTTATCAATGTCAATATTAGTGTACATGGATTCAATATCCATAGTGACAAGTAAGGTGTTGGGAGGAGCTTGGATGCTGGACAGTTTTGACAGGAAATCTTCAGTGTTTTTCAAATAACTACTATATCGGTTAGCGATAGGCTTCCAGTAGTAGTCAATGTATTCCGAAATGTGGTAAGAATTTGACCCACAGTCTGAAACAATAGGGCGCCCAGGGGGTGTAAGCTTATCTATCCACATGTATGCGGTAATCCCTCTAATAATTCAATCCCCCTAATAATTCAATCACCCCCAAATTTCAGGGACAAAATACAATCTAATAAATTGAATCACCCTCTAAATCATTGAAATAACGAAGAAATAATTGATTATATGCATGATTTAACAATTTGTCATCTTCCTGTTCTAATAAAGTTGAGCACCCCAGGATTTTATAGCATGAAATTTCACTTCCTGTGATTGAATTATTAGAGGGATTACCATACCCCAGTAGTTTACAGCCGTAATGTAACTGTAGCTTAATAGATATGTAATCAATCTGTATTTGGTCTACCTCAGGTTGCAGAGTGTAATTGTACTGCGTGCCTCAGCTATATTATGCTCTGCAACCATTCCACATGTAGCCTCACACCGCTGAACCGGCATGAGTTCGAGCCCTGCTAGTCCATGTGTGAAAGTTTGTCAGTTACTTGCCGAAGGGCGGTGGTTCTCTCCGGGTACTCCGGCTTCCTCCACCAACCAAACTGACTGTCACCATATGAGTGAAACAAACTTGAGTGTGACATTAAGCCAAATTCCCTCCCTCCCTCCCACATGTATCTGGAAGATGTGTATCATGCAGATTATAACTGTCTGACACATGGACCCGCTCACATGACAACAACTTCTCTCGTGGGAATGTCAGATTCCCACGAAGAATGCCAACTGCTAAACTTTAACCTCTTGCATATTTTGCACACACTTCATTTAGTTGACCAGTGATGTATTTTTAAGCCATGGACTGGGAACAAGACTGGTCTGTCATGATCTGCTAGCCCTGTATTAACTTTGCACAAAACATATTTTTCATTTAAGCTCTGTAAATTGACCCTCTCATTAGAAATTTTTTCTCTTCCACTCCGTCACAAAAATACATCACTGCTTCATCATCAGGGACTGGCAAAATTAGTCCCAGCTAGATTATGTTCGCATTAAAACTCAACACAACCGAATTGACCCCCTGTAAGGTAAATGTTAACCATGCCATTGAGCTTGGAGAAAAAGGAGACCCAGTCAACATGAATTAGGAGTTAATGACCGCCTTAGTGAATAATATCGTGTAATAATTTTCGATGTTTAGTTTTAGACCGTCAATCAAAAAACCGATGAGGTCTAAAACTAAACATTGAAAAATTATCACACCATAATATTCACTAAGAAGGTCATTAACTCCATTCTAACATGCACAATGATAAATATTTCCTCATTTCGTAAGCGGAATGGCAAATTTTCTGCAAATTTGTTCCGTTTTGATGCGAGAATTTCGTGACTGGTTTGCAGGCCATATGCTCGCGTGTGCTGTCCGTTCATGTGCTGCAGCTGTGTGAACTCCGCCCACTGCGCAGTGAATGAACCAGTCATCGCTGATCAGCTTTGTGGCACTGCGTCACAAGAATGAGACATCACCAGTTCGGCACGTGAATGTAACAGATCACAACAAACAAATGAAGAGTATCGTATGATAATCTTTGTATGTTTTGAGGTCTGGACCAATCACCGCATGGCTATAACGTGGAGCATGTTAGAATATACAATTCAAAATGTTATTCAGAGTATGTTCAATGTTATTATATTGTATAGTCACAGCTACATAGTAATACATCAACTTCACTTCTAATTAACACCAACAATCCACATTAACACAGTAGATCATACATATGCTGGAAGCCGATTCTTTTGGTTGTCGACTTCGATAATTCTTTCGTAAAATGTGAACTTGGCTTTGAATTTTAATGTGGCCTATAATTTTGATACAAATGAATATAACTTTTACATCAGATACAGTACATGTACATGAAGCATTTTCAGATGTCAGTTCTCTCCAGTACTGACCATGCTGACCTGCAGATAGCCTTCTCCCACTGAATCAATTTCACACTTTGAACTGGTCTTAGTATTAGTCCACCAGTAGACATCACTGATCTCAAATCCATGTGTATTTAGAAATGTGTCATGGTATGGGTTATTGCTCAGGTCATGCCTATTACCATATTAGGGGTACTGACATATTTGCTTTAAGAAGATTTTATTTTTCACCCTACACACAATTGGTGTGTAGGTTCTGATTGGTTCATCTTTGGTTCGTAGATGAAATTTACACCTAAGACTTTAAAGACGAAGTGCCTCGATATTTGAAGGCTAGGTCAAAGTGTGAACATAGAAATTAGCTTGGTGAATGAAGATGTTTAGTCTACAGAACTAATATTGGACTTCGTAATGAAGATGCCTGCAAATAGATCAATCCACCTTCACCACCACATTGTGCAAGACTATTTGACCTATATCTACAATGATACCTGATCTCGCTGTTCCAAATCTATAAAGTTATACATGTGCATTTAACATGAGAGAATGGCAATTGGAGATGTGGATTTCCACCATCAATTTGCAACTTGATGAATTTAATGAACAAAATTCTTTGTGTGTTGAGTGTTGTGTACATAACTCACTAGTTTTCAGCTTGTAGTTTATAATATGTTTTCTGTTGCATTTGATTTGTTTCCAGGACTACGTAGTAAGTTTGCCTTTTTCGTCTCCCCTAACTCCTTACATCTCTACACACCTTAGTTCCCCGCCGGTGAATACATTGTGTACCGGAGTGGTATGATACTATACCTGTGACTATGTCTTCACTGCAACGGTACCGTGGCAGTACCAGAGTGGTCGGTGGTTGTGTGGCCGCTCTGGTACCACCACGGTACCATTATGGTCATGACCGTAGTCACCGCTATTTTACCCCACTGCTCTGATCATAATGTTTTCACCGTCTGGGAACGTAGGTGTACATGGTGTATACTTCTGTGCTTCTGGTGGAGGCTCTGTCATCCAATCTCTATATCATTGGGATCCTCATATTTCCTGCTTAGCATGTTGGCATTATGGGACATTTGTTCCACCAGAATTATAATTTATTTATTTATTTTTTATATTAAATCTTATTAGAAGATATTTGGAGAAGAAATAAGGCTATGAATGTACACCAGTATTTCTATAAAATATATCCAACATACCAAGACCAAGGTGTCTTTACAAAAAAAAATTAAAATTAAAAAAGAAACGAAAAACAGAGAAGGAAACATGTACGTAAATAACAGTTACAAATAAATTTTTACAAATACATGTTGTTGATCAATTTCCAGCATGTTTAATACATGTATAGACTTATGTTCTTAAACAATGTTGATAGTATGTAAAGAGTGTTTTATTTTAGGAAAGTTCAGCATTCCAAAATATGGATGATTGTTTGACTATGGAAGAATGATTTTGGGATTTGTTCTTTTCTAAAGAAACTTCATTAACAAATGTCCCATGGTATTGATTCTTAATTTCTCCTACTTGTACATGTACATGCATTTTGGGTGAAGAATGCTTGATAAAGGTGCATTTTTTTCAATTAATAAATTTCATTGGAACTTGTAATATCTTTCATAAACTTGTCCAGTGGCATGAGGTTTATACATGTAGGGTTACGCATGCATGTCTCTGTATAAACTTAATGTAATCCTTCAAAACTGATTCAGGTATGAGCTATTTCATGTAACTATGAACATCATGGCAACACTTTGAAATTCCAGGAAGGACTGGTTAAACGAGTATGAGATACTTGTACTTTCAGATTATTGATTGAACAACTTTATTTGAATGTTGGTTTTACATGTACCTGTTTACAGTAAAGATCTACACATAACAATCAGCCCTCACAGTTAGGAAAACTCACCTTGGCAAAAATCATGTAGTATTTAAAGGTGAAATGCAAAGGTTTTTAGATTCTCTTTTTCACATTTTATATAAGTTGAATAATGATAGAAATACCAGTATATCTACTTCACTCGGTTTAATTTGAATTATCTTGTCTGCTCGAATCTTTTTAAAAGTTAGTACCCCTAGCACAGCTGAATTCAGATTTGCAAAATGTCATCGCTTATCTTTCCTTGATTGTGACGTCATGTCAGACCAGCCGCCCGGAGATTGAACGTTACAAGTATTGACGCCCGGCCAGATGGTCTGATGTGACGTCACAAACGAACGTCAAACAAGGGCAGATAAGCGATGCTGATTTCATTTCTGAAATCGGCCGGGCTTGAGATGCCAACTTTGAAGCACTTTTCAAAAGCTACCAGGAGACAAAATACTTCAAATAAAACCAAACAGAGTATTTGGGCTGATATTCCCATCATTATTATTATTAAACTAACCCGCGAAGAATATAAATAGGGAAATATGAAAACCTTTGCATTTCACCTTTAACCATTTAACACCATGTTAAAAATTGCCAAAGTGAAGAGATTATGCCACACCTCAGCAATTGGGAGGATTGAAAGTGGACCTTGCCTGATTTAGTTCTCACTTCTGAGATAAAGTTTTGCCCTGGCACAGCAACGGGTGCACTGACGTGTGACTCCCGGTATAAATTTTGTTTCATACCAATTCCTCTCTCTTCTGTGCCTAAAGCACAGAGAATATTTTGAACTATTGATAACTGGTGTAAATATGATAACTATGCAATGAAATTAACCTTCTATCCAAAGAAAGAACCATTATGCTTACATTGATTGGTAGTTTGGCAATTTCATATCAAAATAGTCCAGTGATCACTGATTAAACATTTCCTCTTCCTGTATGCATCAGAAGGAGAGGAAAAGTATGAACCACAAATTTACACTGGGAGTTGCATGTGAGTGCATGCGCTGGGGCAAACCATTGTCTAAGAATTAAATGGGGAAAGGTCCCATAATGTTTGGGTCTAACTCCCACAGTTACGGCACTGGGTTGCAATGCAATAACAGTTTGTCATTCAAAACAGGGGCTCTCAATTCGTGACTTGCAAATAATTGGGAGAACAATAGAGGGCCTGCCTGTACAGTCACCCATGACTTCAGCTGATGAGCTACGTACTGGTTCAAATATTTTCATTTTGCCCAATCCTTTGATCCACGAAAATATTTTGAACTGGTTATAGCTGGCTTATATTCATGTACATGTAATATTTGCCAAATTATACATTATTCGAAGCATAATGACACCTTTTTTGAATAGTGGGAAAATATATATAGTGCACATGTCAGTTATCACTTTCAAAATAATTTCCCAGAATAAAACATGAGGCAGAGTTGGAAATATACAAACCAGTAGCTGATCAGCTCAAGTCACAGATCACTGCATCACAGACAGCCTCTTGTTTGTTCACTCAGTAATGTGGAAGTTCGAAAATCGATGTTGAAATGATATGTTATATTGACTATTACCAGTGAGAGAGAGACAGAGAGAGAGAGAATTAAAGTTTAACGTCGCGATCAGCAATATTTCACCTATATAGCGACGACTATTACCAGTGTGACTGTTTGTACCATGGTGGTGTATAAGAACAGCTGTCCATCCTTGTTGATATGTTGTTGTTGTTGTTTCAGTCGGATGAGGTGTATTTAGAAGCTCAGATACAGAATATCACACCATCCCCTGTCTATATGGACCATGTCAGTTTAGAGCCCTCCCCTCAGTACAATGCCACAGAACTCAACTCGGCAGGAGAAAAGGACAAGTATGCCATTTACATATTTTCATACAATTTATGTTATAATGCTAAACAATGCTGTACTTCAGTAAATTCCCTAATTATTCGCGCTGCAGAGATGAAACTCACCACTCACCACTATAGCTGGAAAGTTTTAAGAGGAACAATGGTAACCAAGAAATCTACATGTATATATTGCAGATTTTGTCCCAGTAACTCCACACAAAAAAAACAACAAAAAAAACCCCCAAAACTAATGCTCCATTAAATTCCTCAAAAGGTTTGCTTTTGGCAGCAACACAATATAGTTGTTACGATACCAAACAAGATCCTTTCTGGGTATTTGCAAGAACCAATTGAAGAATATGAGTGAAAATAACATTCTACATTTTAATACAATGACAGAGAGAGGGAGAGACAGCTAGCTATAGTCAGACAGTTAGAATTATGGTTTGTGGTTTAAACACAGTGAAGTTACTAATCTTTACATGAACTAGATGTATTTACCAGATATAACCATATGTTAATCTTGGAGAAACTAAGAAAAATGTTCGCCACCATTACACAAGATCAGATTTCCTTTGACAATTGAGACATCATGTAGCTATATTCACTTTCTCTCAATTAATTCCTTGCAGATTCAAGAGAAGGTTGTGAGAAAATAATAGACTGGGATTCTCTTTCATAAAAATTGGGTTTCATTTGTCAAACATAATTTGATACGTATTCATATATGCAGTAATGATGTGAGAAATCATATGTATTCATTCCATCTGGGTTCTCTGTAGACTGGATGGGTCTCTATTTCATCTATGTACTACTTATCAATAATTTGATAATTAATAAATATAAAGAATTGAAGAAAAAAGGTTGAAATGGAGACTGGAACTTTAGATGGGTTTTGATTTGTGAAGCTTCGATTTGGAGGTGAAGCAGCATAAATGATTGACATATTAATTAACTGTAGTCGATTTAACGAATTAGGGAAATGATAGCCCTGATAGTGGTTAAAAATATGTTGGATCTTATTTGACAGGGGCAGCATGGTGTTTGGGAAAGTGAATTATCTCAAACCTATGGACATTCGTCAATATCTCTACTGCCTGGCTCCCAGACCTGAATTCTACAAAGATAGTAAATTACTCAAAGGAGTGACAAACATTGGCAAGTTAGACATTGTCTGGCGGACTAACCTGGGAGAAAGGGGACGATTACAGACCAGTCAACTACAGCGTGTGGTAAGCTCAATAATCTCAATAAATTTACAGGTTATGGAGAGCTATCTCTCTAAAATGGAGATAAAAACATTTGTTTTTGCTCAATAAAGTCAAGATTATGTTGAACTAAGAGACACCTGCCAAAGGTGACCATAGACATATCTGCTCGGAAATTGTCACTTATCTAATTTGCATAATAATAGCCACGTTTTGTTCTCTCTAAAAAATTAGACTGTACACTTCCATTGAAAAATTGCTGTTATATCATGCAATCGCCTTAAGATTTTGGAGTGCTTAGGTGAATAGATACAGGACTAACCGTGCATGGGACTGTAAGAAATGTAGCTTTTACTTCAGATAATCAGTGCTCTAAATTATGATTTCTTTTGTAACATCCCAGTATTATTGTTTCGTCAATTCGCTTGATGCATTTCATTTAGCTCCCTAGTTGTGGGGTCATGTCACTAACTTTATATCCATAGATAATGTCACAAGAATGCATGGCTTCAGTAGAATGTAGTCTGAGAGTATTGTTTAGTTACACTTCAATATCTCAAATATTTTTCGAGTGAATGATGGAAGGGTAACTCGTGAGACAGGAAGTGTCAAGTCAGTTATCCTTTGTCTTTCATGAGGAAAATATTTGTTTTATTTAAATATATATACAATCATGCAAAATTCTGTTTATTGTTTTATTTTGCATTAGCTGAGTAATCGGTTTGCCACAAAACTATGGTTCCGCTCAGGACTGAGTACATGTACTCTTTGTGGTTCACTATCAGTCCACTATTATTTAGTTAGTTTCATGGTACACTACAGAGTGGGTGCCAGATAGTGCCAGGTGTTGTGCTATTAATATTTAGACCCCAACTGACTCGAAAACTGTCAAAATTTCCCTGCAAAATTCAGCACGAAATAGTACCAGTCAGTTAGAAGTTAACATGTTGGCACAATCATAATCATTTGAGAAAGCAAACTGCCCAACTCTTGTTGAGGGACATTTCCTGAATAAAACTACATGTATCAAATGTCCGTTACAATAATGTGTGCATTTACATTAGTGGCAATGCTGAAACAGGCATACTGTAATCCTGTTGCAGTGATGACGAAGATTGGCCATAACTGATAGATATAAACCTGCAATTCTCTGTTACTGATGTCGCAGGTCTCTGAACAACATCCAAATACAATTTTCACGTTCTTTCTGCACATATTTACAACTTCTATCTGATTGTCGCCCTCCAACTGAGTACTTATATGTATTTATATGTATCAGAATTGAATATTTCTCTTATCGAATAAAAAAAATGCTGAAAATGCATCGTAGTGCACCGTGGTGATACGTCACATGCATAAATCTTTGTATGATGTTTATGTGTTGTGCAGTACTGGTGCACCATAGGGGTAATTCGTTCTGAGCAGTACTGTATTGCTCATCTTAACACTGAAGTAATACTTTACGCCGCCTATTTTCCCTTGGTCACAGCCAATCTCTATGACCCAAATAGGATTCATGAATGAAGTATGTACAACCAGTGGCTACATTGTATCAAACATCCAGAATGTCTAGTGTGTGTGATGAAGTACCCACGCTGTAAAACACGGAAGACGCGTGTAAAACTTTGAAATTGTTGGCTTAATTAAAGTCATTTTGGAGGCGGTTTTCTGATGATCAGTAAGCTATTCAGAATGTTTTAACACAAACTGTCATGACTGTCGGCTAAGTGGACAAACATATCAAAGAACATACCTGAATGAATGTAGCCAAAGGTTTCATTAACGATTTGAGTAGAAGTTGAAAAGAAAAAAGTAGGAGTTGCCCCCATCTCCGACATTGACATTGTAATGCGATCGAACTGAGGGAGCGAAGCGACTGAAAGGGGGGGAGCGCGGGTGTGGGACCCCCCCCCCCCTCGCCAAAAATTTGAGAAAATCAACAGTAGAAATGGTGCTCTCAGAGAGCTTTTCAGGAGAAATTTAGACGAGAACTGGTGTATGATCCACTTTCACATTTACATGACGAACATGTGTCATTGTTGTTGTTGTTAAATTTCGCGCAAATTGGGACTTATTCAGTGCTGGTCTATAGACAGAATTTACATGTAACAGAAAATGATTTGAAAGTAGCCTTGAAAAAGATTTATTCAATGCCAGACGAATCTGTGAATTGATAATTACCTGTTTCGTTCTTCTTTTTTGGGATTACTCCAAAAAACTCCAGACTAGCTGGTAGCATAATAGAGGTATTTCAATGAGAATGAATGAAGAACATTCAGAAGACATTGAACAGGGCTGAAGGCTGTAATAAACAATGAAATCAATCAAACCAGTATTTTGTTGAACTGATTCATGCCTTTTAAAACTGTTATTCAAACTTTTATTACTGTATATTTTAGGCACCAGGTTATGGAGATATCAGGTTGACAGTGGAGTCAATACCTGCCTCTGTACCCCTAGAGAACACCTTCAGTATTGTGTGTAGAGTAACTAATTGTTGGTGAGTGATACCTGCATCTGTACCCCTGGAGAACACTTTCAGTATGGTGTGTAGAGTAGCTAATTTTTTATACCTTCTGTACTACTGGAGAACACATTCGATTTGTGAATGCAGAGTACCTAATTATGAATATTACCTGCCTCTGTACCCCTGAAGAATTATGAACAATAGAAAAGTGTTATCATCACTTCCTAGGCAGTCTGGCCCTTCCATATGTCACGTTAAACAACTATCTCTCACTTCATATAGAGAGAGTTCCACTGTTTTCACTGTCTCAAAACTTCAGTAATAATATCATATTGTGCAACCTATAAAATTATGAATTTATTGCTCAAATCTACACCTGCTATTGCTATGCCTTATATCCTCCTTTAGGAGATCCTTTGCAGAATAAAATTACCTCCCTTTAGGGAGCTCAGCTGGTTTACTCTGCGCATGCGCGCATGAAATCATCATCTTTTTCTCCTGCTACCGACGTGTGTACACGCATTTTGAAGGAGTTCCTGTTAGGTCTAGATTTAGACGTAACCTAGGGTTATTTTGGGTCACTGGCCAGTAATGATTATAAAGCCAATGTGTCGACTAATCTTCTCAGGTCTAGCATGCTCTGGTCCAGCTACATTTGTTTAGGAATAAACAACAAATTCAAAATTTGGTATTGCTACTGGGACCGCACTGAACTTTGCTATCAAGATCGTTTTTCTGATCTTTGATCTGTTGTAATATTGCATTTAAAGTTGTCTGTATCTTCGGAACGTCTGTGGTGGGCCTATCCATGGTTCGTACATGTAGATCAAATAAAATTTGGCAGCAGGGTCCCAGTCATACGTGCTGAATGTAAAGCACCTTAATTACCCCTTGTTTTAATACATTCCCCAGGGCGGGAAGAACACCGCCCTGGGCAAGCTCAATTGTTAAACAAAAACAATTGATTTCCTAAACACATTTCACCAACCAGAGAAAACAATTTCTCTCTAATTCATATTTCAACCTAGAGAAAAAATGTTTTGACAGGCCTTTTTGAGGTCGTCACGACATCAGCAACTTGTCAGACGGCTTGGACAAAGATCAAATCTGGAGTTACGCAATCGCCACAAAGTTCTTCTCGTATGCCGCAACGCCGTTCTCGGATGCCATGACGTCGTTCCCGACGCTTCTATGCCGTTTCCGATCACCTCGTCGTCATTCCAGATATTCATGACGCCGTTCTCGTTCACCACCTCGCCAGCGGGTTTCTGCTTGCGGATCTTTATCTTCGATCAATGTGTCACAACCATGTCATCCACTTGATCGTCTGTTGTCTGTCAACTTTTCGCGTAACATTCCTGTCATGCCACCGGTTGCGGACCAGCCTTTCCCTATTGCATCTGCGTCTTTTCATCGGAGCCTCGACGATGTTTCAAAGCCTGATCGTCGTTCGTGTTCTGCATCATCTGCTTCTGTTCGGAAGTCATCGCCTCCACCGGACGTCAACTCTGTAGACACGGATGCGTTTATGTTTGCGGATAAGATGGTGGCACTGACGGCTCTCGTTCCTGTGATGCCCGAGTCTACAAGTACTGTCTCTACTTCTACTCGTTCTTGACGCAAGCGTGTCACAGCAGCTTCTTCTGTCTTTTCGTCCGGACCTTCGTCGACGTCAACTCTCCCTTCCTGTGCTCTGTGCCCGGAATGGGCGTCCATATTTACTTCTTATGACCGTCAACTTGTGGACGACGACAAGTTTAAGGAACCTACGTTCACGTTTTACAAACTCCACGATGGTTTCTCCCAGACAAACCTCCTGTACCGGACCGCGATTTGGAACAAGTTTTGAAGTTTTCCAAGCCGCCCTCCCTTAGCCTCTCCTCCAAGGAAGTTGATCGTCTTCAGGAGATGTTTCTCGCCCTTCAGCATATTACGTTGTACACCAACTGGGTCCTGTCACCACAGCTCGACTTGCATTCGAGCCTGCCATCCGTCAGCCTGATGGTGTCGATGCTTCTATCTCCCGGTCACCACACCTACCTACGGGGTTTTTCTTGACACGCTGAACAAGACTAACTGTCATGTCATCGAGGCTGGCGCCTATTCTTATGCTTCTCAGGGATTGAAAAGTAGCCGTTTTACTCGCCAAATGCGAGTAGATTTGTATTTTGGCGACCAGAAAAAATGCTACAGATCGCCAATGGCGACAAGCAAAAAAAGCAAGGTGATGGTTGTTTTTGCAACGAAAATAGATTATACGTGTTCTACAGCCCGGTGATTTCGTTTTCAAGGAAGTCCCCTCAATCTCCGTGCAGTTGTCTTGTCCCTATGTGGTCATGTTACGATACGCAGTGCACACAGGTTCGGAAACCGGCGTTGTCTATTCAAGCCGTATGCTGTTCGCCTGGTTTCCGATAATGCCATGTGACTGAGCCTCGTTTTCGATTCTATCGCAGTTGACATTTCCGCCATTTTTAGCTGCATTCGGTGATGGTAGAATGGCACGGTCGAAGTTTGTAATAGCATTATTCATCGTCGCGTTTATGATTCTTATAACCATGGCAAAGCAGTCCAATCTTATGCAGTATTTGACCAGCAAACGGCAACTATCCAGCGGTTCAGTGTCTGGTGGCGAAGGAAGTTTGACTGTTAGTCGGGAAGAAACCGATTGTCAGGTACAAGTTTCTGGACTGTTAATGATAGAGTTGAAACTGTGCTAGAGACCATATCAGAAGTTTAGGTACCACAGTGAAGGTCCTATACTGGAGGAAGACTGCAGAAGACCGTGGAGCTGACAAGACGTGGTCACGGTCAGTGAGAAAGTTTCGTCAATTTGCTGTAACAAAAAGTTTGATGGCCGTATCAATATTCGTTACAAGAATTGTATTGACATTCCTGGATACACAGCCGTGGATTTTCATTCACTTGAGTGCGTGCAATCGAGGACGTTAATTGGAGGCTATTAGAACACGGACTGCAGAGTTCAAAACTACTTGCCGCTTCCCTTCATCAGGAAAAGAAAGGGCGTGGCACAATTGATTTGATGTGCGGGAAAAGTGCAAAACGCACAGGGACGTTGAACGGTTTTGTGATCTGGATTACCGTACGAACTTTGGAACTATATGGATTGTGAAAGCACCCAAGACAGAATGCATGGGGTAAGACTTCGTCACATATTTGTTTAGTAAATGTATAGTTCTGAATTTATTAGTAAATGTATAGTACTGAATA